>BQNB010165937.1:0-14165 GCA_026074375.1 Tanacetum coccineum | reverse complement strand
GGTGTGCGTATGTGCACTACTTGTAACGTAAGCATTTGTTCTTAATTGTCTTCATGTTAGATTTTATATATTCAAGACGTGAGAAAATAATGAATGTACAATAATCTTCTTGAAAAACGCTATACATATTGCTAATTATATACATGTGCAACAATCATTTTATACAACATTGGCTTCATACTTAAGTTATGCACATATATTTTCGTCGTCTCTGTTCACTTGATATGCGTAATCTTGAACCATGCACATGTATTTTCAATGTCGTTGTTCACTACGTGCACATATTCTTGAACCATGCACATGTATTTTCATCGTCTTTGTTCACCAGGTAGACGTAGTCTTGAACCATGCGCATGTATTTTCATCATCTTAGTTCACTCGGTAAACGTAGTCTTTAACCATGCACACGTATTTTTATCGTCTTAGGTCACTAGGTACATGTAGTCTAGGAGCATGCACATGTGTCTTTACTCTTTACATCTTTTTCATCACTTATTTTCTCGGTACAAAACACATGTGCACTCTTTATATTTATCACGATCCTCATATAATAGAATACGTTGAACACCTGAAATTGTAAACATTTGTTATCTTTTATCATAAACAACTAGCAAACATATATGTATAATAAAAAACATAGATGTATAGTCTAAAACATATATGCATACATCTTTCTTTTGTACTCCATTACCAAGATCTGTATTTGATCTATTATAAATATACTCCATTACCAAGATCTGTTACAAAAATCGCAATTCATATATATTAATGCCTAAAAGATTATTAATTCATATATTTTGATAAAACACGTCGAATCAGAAGCATGTAAACATATTATGTCCTACCACTGGTACAAAAACTAGTATTGGTCACTCCAAAAATATGTGACGATATACATATGGTCACACGTGTTTTTTAGGTGTTTGTCACTAAAGATCGTGCCACTGTAGGTCACATACGGTCACGTTACTACATTCAAAATACTTAGATCTCTAAAAAAAGAAAAAAATGAGTTTATAGTTCCAATAAAATCATTATATCAATATATGTACCCACGTTACTCACTACAAATTAAATTCAATCAACCATTGAAAATATACACAAGTGTAGGTGACTCACATATTTTTTAATCGATTATTCATCACTCATTTTTTAATACTTTCATTTTGTAATTAAATATCAAAAGAAGGAACCATACATAGAATAAATACCTAGAATGGATCAGATGTTTGTTTTGGAAGGAATTAAAATGCCCGTATAAATTAGATTCTTTAACTATTCTGTATATTTTTATTCATTTATGTTTTTATTCAATGATGAAACGCTCGGTACACGGAATCAATTTTTTTTCCAATCAATGTGATAAAAAAATCAAAAGCTAATTAAAAAATATTAACAAAAGATGTAAGACCACCTAAAGACAAACTGTTACCTTTATGATTGCGGTTATCAAAGACCGCTCGCACATGCTAGAAATTTAGATCTATGTCTTTTTTGCAGGCTTGAGATAAAAGCCGGCTAAAAAGGGGCGGCACTAGGGTTATAATTTAATATATAAGAAGAGAAGTTACTTGAGAATTATAACTTACGTTACGGAGACGGTTTATGAAAGAAGAAAGAAGCAAATACCATAAAGCCCCTCACTCATTTACAGAAGTTCCTTATCTTTCTTTAGTGACACACATTGGCATAATCACACACACACACACACACACACACACACACACACACACATATATATATATATATATATATATATATATATATATATATATATATATATATATATATATATATATATATGTGTGTGTGTGTGTGTGTGTGTGTGTGTGTCATAACAAAGATTCGCGAATGGAAATTCGTTTAACTAACTACGAGAGAGTTGAGCTCAACGAACACTAACGAGAAATGACAATGTTGTGTTGCAAAGTTAGTCCCTCTCTAACTAGTGTTAACTTGAAGATAAGACGGGCTATTTATTTTTTGCTTAATGTTCTTTTGATAACAAATCCTTTCACTAAAAGATATTTGAGATGTTTCTTTTTAACTTATTCTAAATGAAAATCCTTAATGTGAAAGGGTAGCAAAGCCCATCCCCTCACTATAAGACAAGCTAAAAAATATCCTCAAATAATCTTTCTTCCATTTCACTCATCAACGTATCATCGCCCACTTTGGTACCTTCCTTGCAACTCCTATCTCGTCCATGACTTTTTGATCAGTGAAGTTTCTATCATTTGATATGTTTTATATAGTGTTTTGTAATATTTGTATAGGCCCATCTCTTATTATGTAAAGTCTAGCCCATTAGTACTAATCTAGAATAATCCTGTGTAATTATATAACTTATGGGATTTACCTAATGAAAGAAAAGAAAATCAATTAGCCTTCCAATATGGTATCACAGCCACATTTTCTCTCCTAAATTCTCTCCTCAATTTTTTCGACCTCTCCTCCCTTCCCCTACACAGCCGACGCCTAATCAAACCCTAACACCACCAAAAATCTCCAATCGGCAACCATGTACGTGGAAGAAACCCCACCACCAACACCACCACCTTCTACAACCGATAAAATAATTCCCTTTAGCATCCCTAACAGAGTTCCTATTAAATTGGACCTTGAAAAACACAACTACAACTCTTGGAGCTCTTTTTCCCATTCATCTTGGTAGTCTCGGTCTCAAATCCCTTGTGGAAGCCGACACCGCGTCTACTAACCCGGAATGGTGTCAACTTGATGATCTCATCAAGATGTAGATCCTTAGTTCACTATGTGATTCTCTTCAAGAACAAGTCGTTATCACACCGGGTAATGCGAAAGCCTTATGAGATCATTTGAAAGAATTATTCCATGACAATAAGGATGCTAGGGCAATTAATCTTGATAACGAACTCCATTCCATCAAGATTGGCAAGATGACAGTCAATGAATATTGCACAAAGATTAAGTCTATGGCGGATAGGCTTAAAAACCTTGGTTGTGTTGTGAGCGACAAGAACTTGGTCATTTACACCGTCAATGGACTTGACTCTAGGTTTGCTACTCTTGTTGAAATCATTCGTCACCGTGAAACCCTCCCCTCATTTGAAACCGCACGTACAATGCTTCTTCTTAAAGAATCGTCTTTCAATGATGACTTTGGGACTTCCACTGATTTTGAAAGTAGCTCGTGCTCACCAACCGTTCTCATGGCATCCAATTCATCGAACAACAAAGGTAACCCGAACAAGTCATCTTCTCTTCCTTAAATATGTAATCACTTTAATAAGCGAACGTGCAAGTTTGGTGATCGATGCAAGTTCATTCACAACCATAGGAACAGGTCAGGATTAGGTGGTGGTTGAAACCAAGGTACTGGTAACCTCCAACGAGGTTCTGCTTCTCAACAATACACCTCAACCCAATCGAATTCGGCTCCACATGGCCCTAGTACAAATTGCATGTAACACCCCCATTTTTACATATAGCAGCGGAAGCTAATCTGGGGTATTACTTCAAGGTACAACATTCATAATCATAGAAAACGAATCAAAAAGAGTCATTTTTGAAAATAAGTTATCATTCATATTTTATTAGAGTTTTTACTCAACGAGAGTGTTTCCAAAATATATACAATAATGTTTGAATGATAACGGTCTTTTCCAATCGTCATGTCCTTGCACTCCGTGCCATTGTTACCTGGATAAAAAACATGCTAAAAGTCAACAAACAAGGTTTGAGTTGAATATTCCATAGGTTTAAGTAATATTATTGAATGCAAATGCGATATTTGGTTACGTTGTTTACACCCCAGTATTGAAAACATAATTTATTATTTCATTAAGTCATGAATTCGATTACTTAGGGTATATGATAATTTGGGCCCTTTGCGGGCACCCTTTGCCAAAATACCCGCATGATTTCTAATGATGTGGCATTATGGTTATCGTTACTGGTTACACCAATGGGGGTCCAACCAAAATAATATATTCACAAACATTCGCGCTTACCTAACGGAGAGTAATTAAGGTTCATGATTATGGGGACTTAAGGAAAGCAGTTATAGGCCAATATAAATTGAAATCGCATGTAGAAATAATTGCATCATATTTCTATAGCATGTATCCCCTCGCGGGTTTTATTAAAAGATTGAAATGCCGAGGCTATGATCACCTGAACAGGTTATAGGGAATTGATAGCTAATGTATAGGAGATGAAAGTAACGGCGCTTCAACACGGAATCACAGACAACCTTGGGTTAATATATGGCAAGTACTTAGGTTTGATTGTATATATATGTTTTTGGATATCGATGTTGGGTTTTAGATATAAATTATTCATAACACCGTTCGGGCCATCATAGTTTAGAAGTCATTTAGTAACGTTTGTGGAGCTAGGGCACTTTAAATCGTAAACCCAACAACTCAGACAGAACGTAGTACCAAGATGAAACTTCTTAATATGAAGCTCCCTAGTATTGTGCTATGCATATGGAGCGAGACATGATTTTTTTAAAGCACTGATATGAATGATATAGATCTAGACATAAGTAGTTTTAAGCATTTTATTCAATATCTAGAGATGTTAAGCACGAGGAGCGTTAATTAAAGTTATGTCTGGTAATGTTTTGAATATGATTTTACACTTTTTCAAAATGTTACATTTTAGACCTGAGGTTTGGAAAATTGCAAGTAGACCCTAGGGTTTGCATTTTTACGACTTTGGTCCTTCAAACTTTTATTGATATACCAGTAAAACCTTTATACTTTAAAAATGGAAATAATACGACCCCTATAGTTTAACTTTGATAA
The DNA here is from genome assembly GCA_026074375.1 of Tanacetum coccineum. Classification (NCBI taxonomy): domain Eukaryota; kingdom Viridiplantae; phylum Streptophyta; class Magnoliopsida; order Asterales; family Asteraceae; genus Tanacetum; species Tanacetum coccineum. The sequence continues at coordinate 9,372 of BQNB010165937.1, read as the reverse complement.
AAAGACACTTTTAGTCCTTTATAAGATTATAAGTTTATGAAAATTTTCGATATTTACCCTAGCATGGATTTTAATTACAAAACATGTCCAAATTGCCATGCAAGCTTAATTTAACATTTCAATAGTCATTTATAAGTTATAATATAAATACTTAAATATGAAAGATTTAACACACATTCAAGTTTAATTTTAACGATTCGTAAGTAAAAAGGTTTTAAAAGGGTTCTAAAACAGATCAATTAGGGTTTCAAAATGAAAACGCGCGGGTTTTAAGGTCAAATTATCTTATGACTTATCAAAAGCACTTATTTTAACATTATAATAGCTTATTAGGATTGATTATAACAAAAGTTTACAAGTTTAACTCATAGTTAAGTAAAAACATGAAATTAGGGTTTCGGGTGTACGGTTTTGGATCAAAAAGGCATAACACTTAGGTCTTTGAGTTCGAAGCTTTATATTATGATTTTAGTAAGAACATATGAACATTATGACGTTACATGAGCATAATATAATCTTAGAGAACCTGGTTTGAGCTTATAGCTTGGAAACGGGTCAGAATCGGGACTTTCGGCTTTTGTCGGCTAGAGTAACGGACTCTCGGGCTTTGTTTCTTGCGATTCTATTTTATTCCATTTTCTATTACTTGAGACTTAATTAAGTCTATTAGGAATTCATATTGGCAAGGAGTTGCCTACTATGAAGGGTTATGAGGAGGAAGTGGGGATGAAGAAAAATGACAAGGATGGCTTCTATTTATACTTGTGCAAGTTAAAGGAAGCTTTGGTTCTGTTCTTGGACGTGTGGAGAAGCTAGGGGGTGATGTGTTGAAGCTACATGATGAGTCTTGAGGTCTAGAAGTGCTAGGATTGCAAGGTGGAAGGTTTTTAGGGGTGTTTGGGTGTTCGCGGTTGATTGGAGCAAAAACAAGGCCATGTGCTTCTCAAATTTGACCAAGGATTGGTCTAAGTAGGTGCATAAGCTGCTTGAAGGTTTCTAGAAGAGTTCTTAGGTGGTCATTTGCACATGGTAGCAATTTAGAGGGGTTAAAATGGTCATAGAAGCAAACCGGGTCTATTTTGGGTTCGACGGGTTCTTCAAAGGTTTTAACAAGGTACATTGTGTTATAAATGATTAAGGAATGATGAAATAGGTTGTTAAGGTCTGGGATTAAAGTAATTAGCAAAGATTAGCAATTCGTTTGGGTTAAAACGGATTAGAATTGAAGAAATGGGAGTACGGGTTCAACTAGGGCTCATTTAGGGTTTTCTTGACTTTCTTAGCTTATATTTTGCATACTTTTGATTAAGAATGATGGAATACAAATCCTAGAGCTTATATAAAGTATTATTAATGAAGTTTGGTCGTTGGTTTAAGTTAAAATGGGTTGAAATTGAGAAAACGGGTCAAAGTTACAATTAGGGCATAATTAGGGTTTTCTGGATTCGTTAAGGTTTTCTAAGCTTTGATTTCTTGCACATTGCCAAGTAAATGATAGATGATGATTTGTAAACTTATTTTATGAGTTTACAATGGCCCTTGGTTGGTTATTTGGGATTAGAATGGTTTAAAACAAGTAAACGGGTTAAATGAACCAATTAGGTACATTTAGGGTTTCTAGGATATGTTTTACGTACAAGTGAAGTAAAATGATGAAGTAATGATGAAATAATGATTGAATAGGATTGATATGATTGTAAAATAAGTTATTACAACTTATTTGAGTGTTGGTTTGGGTTTACAATGGATAAAAGCCAAGAAACAGGTCATGGTTTAGAAACTAGCTCGGTTTTAGGGTTTAGGGTTTTGAATTAGGGTTTTGAGTGCATAAAGATGTATGAAAGTTTATGAATAGAATATTTAGGGTTTATAAATTGTAGAATGAGTGTATTAGCTTATACACAAGTGGTGGTGAAGAAATTAGAATGAAAATGGAGGTAAAACGGCTATTTTAGAGATCATGCTTAATGACTTGTATATTGAGTTTTTAGAGATTTGTGCTTTGATTTAAAGAGATTATATATTTCAGATGAGATGTTATATTACTTGTACATATGCTTTAGTAGCTTGTGCATTCACTTTAGGGGTTAACCCTTCCATGAGATTAGGGTTTAGGGCATCCGATAATGGTTTAAAGCCCATGATGTTGCAAATGGTACCTTTTAGAAATAATGTACTTTGTAATAATGATATTATGATATTGACTTGATATGTTATGATGTTTGCTTGACTTATATGAAGATAGGATTGCCATACGTAGGTTGTCTGAGTCCGTTAACTTGAGTTATGCAGGTTATATTGCATATTGAGATATTGGCAAAGTAATGTAATGTAATAAAGCGAAAAATTTCCCTGAAAAAGGTGAGTTCATATATAACTGATAGATTGTACATCATCTATCTTAATAGATGGATATTTACATTTATGAAAATTGCGGGTTGTTATAGTCTCTACCCCTTACAGAAATCTCGTCCCGAGATTTAATTGAACTTGAAGTGATGATTAAAAATAGATGAGGATATTTGGCACGAATTTCGTCTTCACATTCCCATGTAAACTCTGGTCCTCTTTTAGAGTTCCATCGTACTTTGATTATAGGAATACGACTTCGCTTGAGTTGCTTGATCTCACGGTCCATAACTTCTACTGGTTCTTCTACAAAGTTGAGTTTGTCGTCGAGTTGAAGTTCTTTCATTGGAATAACGAGAGATTCGTCGGATAAGCATTTCTTAAGATTAGAAACGTGGAAAGTATTGTGGATACTACTAAGCTCTTCAGGAAGCTCTAGTTTGTACGCTACTGGGCCAATTCGTTCAAGGATTTTGAATGGTCCAATGTATCATGGATTAAGCTTTCCTCGTTTTCCGAATCGAAAGATACCCTTGCGAGGTGATACTTTCAACATAACACGATCGCCAACTTGAAATTCTAAAGGCTTTCGCCTTACATTGGCGTAACTTCTTTGTCGATCTCTTGCAGCTTGCAAGCGTTGACGAATTTGTACGATCTTTTTAGTGGTTTCTTGAATTATTTCTGGTCCCGTAAGTTGAGAATCTCCAACTTCGGCCCAGCAAACAGGTGATCTACACTTTCGTCCATAAAGTGCTTCGAACGGTGCTGCCTTGATACTGGCATGATAACTGTTGTTGTATGAAAATTCTACCAATGGTAAATGTTTATCCCATCCTTTTCCGAAATCTATGACACAAGCTCGTAGCATGTCTTCGAGTGTTTGGATGGTTCTTTCACTTTGTCCATCGGTTTCAGGGTGATATGCTGTACTCATGTCTAATTGAGTACCTAAAGCATTTTGCAATGACTGCCAGAATCTGGATGTGAAATGACTGTCACGATCCGAGATGATAGAGATTGGCACGCCATGTCGAGAGACTATTTCTTTGATGTATAACCTTGTAAGAGTTTCCATACTATCAGTCGCTCAAATGGGAATGAAATGCGCTGATTTGGTAAGACGATCGACAATGACCCAGATGGCATCATGTCCGGTTGAGGTTTTGGGTAGCTTTGTGACGAAATCCATTGTTATTCTTTCCCATTTCCACATAGGAATTTCTGGTTGTACCAATAAGCCGGATGGCTTTTGACATTCTGCTTTAACTCTAGAACATGTCAAACACTTGCTAACATATTCTGCGATGATTGCCTTCATGTTAGGCCACCAATAGAGTTTCTTTATATCATGGTACATCTTATCAGAACCCGGGTGAATAGAATATTTGGATTTATGAGACTCGTGCATGATTAAGTTTCTTAAACCGCCAAAAAGTGGTAACCAGCTTCGGTTTTTAATACAACGAGTTCCATCAGGACGAATTTCAAATGATTTGTCCATTCCTCGTAGGTTCTCGTTTTTGGCATTTTCTTCCTTGAGGGCTTCATTTTGGGCTTCGAGAATTTGAAATGGTAATTTTGGATGAACGGTTAAGATTAATGCTCGAACTCGAAAGGGGTTTGATTCGTTTCTTTCGACTTAAGGTATCTGCTACAACATTTGCCTTTCCGGGATGATAGCAAATTTTATAATCATAATCTGTGAGTAGTTCTAACCATCGGCGTTGCCTCATATTCAATTCTTTTTGACGAAGAATATGTTGAAGGCTTTTGTGATCAGTGAAAACTGTACACTTTGTACCGTATAGATAGTGTCTCTAGATTTTAAGAGCGAATATTACTGCTCCTAATTCGAGATCGTGAGTAGTATAGTTTTCTTCATGAGGTTTGAGTTGTCGAGATGCATAAGCAATGACTTTTTCTCGTTGCATTAGTACAGCTCCTAACCCTTGAAGAGATGCATCACAGTAAACGACAAAATTATCGTTTCCTTCTGGTAATGCTAAGATTGGTGCTTCACAGAGTTTTTGTTTAAGGAGTTGAAAAGCTGATTCTTGTTCTTCGCTCCAGATATAACTCTTGTTTTTCTGGGTTAATTTAGTCAAAGGCTTTGCAATTTTTGAAAAACCTTCGATAAATCTTCGATAATAGCCGGCGAGTCCTAAGAATTGACGCACTTCTGTGGGAGTAGTGGGAGACGTCCAATTCTTAACAGCTTCGATTTTGGCAGGGTCAACATGAAGTCCTTGATTATCGATGAGATGACCAAGAAATTGCACGATATGTATCCAGAAATCACATTTAGAGAACTTGGCATACAATTTCTCTTTTCGGAGTAATTCCAAGATTATTCTGAGATGACTTGCATGTTCTTCTTCGTTGCGAGAATAGATAAGAATATCATCGATGAACACAATTACAAACTTATCCAGATAAGGTTTACAAACACGATTCATGAGATCCATGAATACAGCAGGTGCATTTGTTAAACCAAATGGCATGACTTGAAATTCATAGTGTCCGTATCTCATTCTGAAAGCAGTCTTAGGAATATCTTCTTCCCTTACTCTCAGTTGATGATAACCTGATCTTAAGTCGATTTTTGAGTAAATGCTTAAACCTTGAAGTTGATCGAATAAGTCATCGATCCTGGGCAATGGGTAACGATTCTTTATAGTAAGTTTATTCAACTCTCGGTAATCGATACATATTCTGAAAGATCTGTCTTTCTTTTTAACAAGTAAGACAGGAGCTCCCCAAGGCGATGTACTTGGTCGAATGAAACCTTGGTCGGTTAGTTCTTGAAGTTGATTAGACAACTCCTGCATTTCTGAAAGAGCTAATCTATAAGGTGTTCGAGCTATATGTGTTGCTCTGGTGATTAAGTCAATTTGGAATTCTACTTGGTGAACGGGAGGGATACTAGGTAGATTTTCAAGAAAGACATCTGGAAATTCTTTGACCACGAAAATGTCTTTGAGTCTTTTCTCGTCTGCTTTCTTCTCCACAACTTGGTTCATAAAAACTTAACAACCTCGGGATATATACTTTTCGGTTTTTATAAAGGATATGAGATTTAGTCAAGTTTTACTTCGATCACCTCAAATGATTAGAGTTTCACCATCAATAGGAATGTGAACAACTTTCTCGTCACAGAGAATTTTGGCACGATATTTGGATAACCAATCCATACCAATGACTACGTCAAAACTACCAAGTTTAATTGGCATGAGATCGATTTCAAAAGGTTGATTTAGTAAAGTTAGAGTGCAGCCTTTAATAACAGTGTTTGTGCTTACTAAGTTTCCGTCAGCCATTTTGATATTATAAAAGGTATCTACTATAATAGACGGAATATTTAGCATAGAGGCAAGCGATAAGGATATAAAACTTCTACTCACTCCCGGAACTCATAATACCCTGAGCTTAAATGTGATTAGGAGAAACATACCCGTAATGACGTTTGGGTCTTGTTGGGCATTCTTATCTCTCAGCATGTAGGCTCTTCCTTGGGCATTAATGTTGGTCTTTTGGCACTAATTTGTGTAGTGTCCTTTCTCACCACAGGCATGGCAACTGGTATGTGCTTAATTACACATACCTTTTACCCTTAAAAACGAGCTAAAATAACCAAAAACGGACTTAAAATGCCAAATATATGCTTGTTTTGCTAATTGTATTGTGCAGGAACGGATAACTAAGAAAAGGATGAAAAACAAAGCCAAAACGACAAAACCGGACTCGGAATGGAAAAGACTATGAAAGACAAAGCCAAATCGAAGCCGAAAAGTCAATCAAGTCAAAAAGTCAACAAAAAAGTCAACTGGTCAAAGTCAAAGTCAACCCAAGTCAACCCCGAGGCCAAAAGTCAAAGAAATATAAGTTTAGGGACTGAAATTGTAAATCCCTAAACTTAGATTTAAAGAAGAAAAGAGGAGAAAAGAAGACAAGGGTGCAATCTGCCATTTCTGCAAAGTTACACTACAAGGGTGAAAACTGTCAAGTTCCTTAACTTGTACACACCAAGGACGGTTCATGCAAAGAGTTATATAACTCTTGGGGACTTGTCTTGCCAAGTCCCCAAAGTTATATAACACCAAGGACGATGAGCAAGTTATATAAACTTTGGGACTAACCTTGCCAAAATAGGGTATCATAATTCCTGTCACCCCCAACCTTTGTACAACTTCTTTTCCCGCCATTGTTTTCCCCCCAAAAACAACTCACGGGTTTATAAACCCATTTTTACCCTGTAGATTACCACCACCACCATGGGTAATCACTTTCCCCCCCTCCACTAACTTTCCCAGCTGTGAGATTGCCAAGTTGGCAATCCCACATCTCCCAAAGCTTATTTCGACGACCAAGATGACCCAAGAAAGATTGAAGGCCAGGATTTGTTTGCTTTTCCCCTCACACAACAAACACAACCCTTTTGTGTGTCTACAAACAAGCACAACAGCAAGAGACCAAGAAGCAAGACTCTAGTCGAATTTTTCCTATTTAAAGCTTTGTAAAGCCATTGTGGCTAACAAGTAGTTTTAAGTGTAGTTTTTAAATAGTTTTAAGTGTTTTCAGTTCAAAGTTTTTTTAATTGTAATTGTACTTCATTTTTAATGAAATTGAGTTAAGTTTTCTTTACTTGTTTCTAAGCTACATTGCTTTCCCTTAAATAGTCTTTAAGCTTTCAATTTAAGCTGTTTTTTTATATATATAACCTGCTCAAACATTTTTATATAAAGCTGAGAGACAAAGGTCACTGTTGGATTAAAAAAGCTTGGATGAATAAGCTGATATGGATGGCTTATTGGGTTTTCAGCTTAGTTAAAGCTTATTTATAAGCTTGGGGTAGGATTTAGAGCTTATTAGGCTTCACAAGATCCTTTTTGTGAAAAGGATTAAAGGTACTTTTCTTTCAAAAGTTTGCTTATTTACTGTAGCAATAAGCTTTTTAGCTTATTTTCTTAGCTTATTTCCTGTTAGTATGCTTATTTATGTGTATCTATGCTTGTTCATGCCTTTCATTTCATTTATATGCAATTTTAGTTAAAACTGCCAAGTAAAGCTCATTTCTGACCCTAGCTTATTTTCAATTTTAAAGTGCTTATTTGCTTTTCTTTTTGTCCTTTTACTGTCTTAAATAGCTTAAGTAGGGTTGGTGTTTTAAAAAATTCAGTTTAAGTCAATTTTCATAAGTTTTTAAGACCATTTCAAAAATTAAGGGTGTGTTTGGGATAACATTCAAAACGGGTCAAAATTGGTTGTGGTTTGGGTTGAGGTCATCAAAATAGATTTAGCTTAGATTTTTAAGCTTGTTTAAACTGTTTTTAAAAGTTTTTAAGGGTCAATATTGTTTTTCAAAGTTCTTCTAAACCAACTTTTTAAACTTCAATTTGAAAACACCATCACAATGCTTATTTAGTTAAGCACTATGATGAGTTGAGTTTAAGTGTCAAAAGTGTTGTTTTGGTGTGTATAAAAAAGGCTGCAAACACCTTAGGTCATTTGACTGTGTTTAAGTCAAAACCCCAAAGTCTTTTTTAGTACATTTTTTAAAAGCAAAGACCTTTTTCACCAATCAAAAAATCAGCAAGTAAAAAAGATTTTTAAAAGTTAAAAATAGTGCATTAAGTCCATAAGCTAGGGTCTCAATCTGTTTTAGCTTATTTTTTGTTTAGAGCTTATTTGACAGCTTTTAAAAAGCTGTCAAATAAGCCCTTGAGTTTAGCCTTAAAGCTCCCCTGGTGCAAAGGGGAGACTTTAAGCCCCTTTTTCTTGAGCTTTAAGAGTATTTAAGCCCAATTTCTTGGCTTATTTCAAGAGCCTATAAGCTCTTGTATAAGCCTCTTAAGTTTCAGACCTTAAGAAGCTTATTGGATAGCTTATTTTTAAGCTTAAACTTGCCTTTTGACTGTTTTTGCATGACTTAGGTCTAGGGACTGCTTATTTTTCTTCTTGGCTTATTCAGCTTATTTCATAAGCTCAATTGTGTCCCTTTCAGCTTATGTTGTTTGTTTGATAAGCTGTGTTAAGCTTATTCCCATTTCCTTGTGCTTTATGAGCTTTTTAAGCCCATATTTACACCAACAGTACTAACCTCCAAGTTAGTACTGTTGTGGGTTTTAAGCCACTTCTTGGCTTATTGAGCTCACCCCATTGCTTATATTTGATTCCTAGTAGCTTATTTTGGTAGTGTAGTCAGTTGTGCATGCTTATTTGCCATTTTCATAGCTTATTTTGTGTTGAAAATAGAAGCTTTTAGCTTTTAAGTTTACTTTAGCTTTCTGTCATTTTAAGCTCTTTAAGCTTATTTAGTTTTAGCATTTAGCCCTTTAGTGCTTATTTAGGCTAGCTTAGGAATTCTTGTAGCTTATTTTTCCAAGTAACTTATTTGTCCCAAGTGTCCCAATGACTTAGCTAGTTTTTGCCCTTAAGCTTATTTTTGCATTCTGTCGTTTTAAAAGCTGTTTTTCAGCTTATTTATAGCTTTTCAAAAAAAGTTGTAGTTGAGAAAGTTGTTAAGCCCCACGAGCTTAACAACTTTGTTTTACAAAGTTTTTCCAAAAAAAAAGGGGAAGACAAGGGGTGACCCGGGTGAGCAAGACTCGAACCCGGGTCTCAACCCTCGATACATCCCCTTTATACACACACTACATACCGCTGCGCCCTTGGGACTTTTTCGTTATAGTCCCAAGGGCTTTGGTATTTAAGGCCATTTTTGGCTTATAAGCCTATAAGCTGTTAACAGCTTATTACGGGCTTATTAATAAGCCAATTTTTTGTTTCTTATTTTTCGTAGGTTAGTCATAGTATAAAGTATTTTTAGTAAAATTTTCAGAATTTTTCGAGGTTGTTTGGTATTTTTTACAATTTAATTTCGTTAAAAGTTTAAAAAATTCATAAAAAATACAAAAATTAGAAAATTTTTTTTTTCTTTTTTAGAAAATTTTCTTTAGTCATCTAGTTTGTAGGAAAAATATAAAAATTTTCGTAGGGTTATTTTTACATCTTTTTGCTTTT
>BQNB010165935.1:0-12152 GCA_026074375.1 Tanacetum coccineum | reverse complement strand
TGTTTCTCTATTGTTGACACCATTGTGTTGTGATGATATCCATGATGTTACACCTCGTGTTTCCGCCTTAGCGGGGTGTGACAATCAAACCGTACGCCTTTTCATACAAAAACTCATATTTACCATTATAAACTTGTTACTCCTTGGCTTTAGTGGTGGAGATGTGTATCCTTGCCAAGCTTATGCTAGAATACTCGTCATGACCGAGCAATTGAGCGAATTAGTTACATGTTACCACATAGATTAGTTGAGTGATTTGAGTGTTTTTATCTTCCTATTTCGTGAGGTGTTTGGTTGTGTACTTATAATAGATCTAATAAACGCTTTAACAAAAAATATCCTTAGGGATATATTTTTGTAAACTTCTAAAGGCTAGTTGAGGACAAGTAGGATTCAAGTGGAGGGATATTTGATGACATCAAATAACGTTTATTTTATAGCATCGTTTATCCCACGATATTAACCCATTTTGTATAGTTATTGCAAAGAATTGTTACTTAATCGTTTATATTTGCGAATTGTAGTAATTATGGAGTAATTGGTGAAACATAGCAAAAGGAGCGCATTTTGGAGCTTAAATGAAGGTATTTTGAAGATTACTATTCTAAAGACCAATACACCGTATCCATCAAGAAGATACGGCGACCACAAAGGAATAAAGCTCAATACGCCGTATCTAGAGAGACTCAATACGCCATATCGAAGATATAGTATGTGAATATTCTGGAAGATATCAAACGTGGTCCCTACTCCAAGAAATCCCCAATACGCTGTATCCAACCTATTGGATACGCCGTATTGAACCGAATTCCAAACATTATAAATAGAAAACTCAAAAACGAGTTTTAGGTGTGCTAAATCATATTCTCGATACTTAAACCACAAAAGTCGATTTTCAGAGGAGAAAAAGAGCAGAAGAGGTCGAGCAACGTATTCAATTCCATAGGAGACATCGTGTAATTCCATATACTTTAGTAATCGTTCAGTTTTTGGTATCATTCGTTAACTCGGTTAGTTTACCTTGGCTAAATTATTACTCTTGTATTTATTATGACGTTTGAAGGCTAATACCTTCGGGTATTAGCCATTATTATGAAGATCTGAATGTTTGGTATTTGTTTATATCGATTTCTTGATTTATCGTTGTATGCTTGTTTATGTTTATCAATTTATACTTGTTTACGCGCTTTTGTATGCGACCTATCATTCAACTGGATCTAGCTAAGTGGACCAAGCGGATCTAGAGTCCGGGATAGCTCTCCATATAGTAATTTATACACCTAGAATAATAGTTACACAAATATTGTCCTTCTAAGTCTGTGTCTAGGATACGCTTCGGGCTTAACTAGTTAATTGGATATTGCCAATGGTTTATTGATCGTGTTGACTAGCAGGTGACCTAGATAATTCAACAAATAACGTTCTGATTCCATTGGATAGTTGGACAAGTGGACTACTAGTGTATAGATTGCCATTAAGCGGTAAGTGGGTAAAGTCTCTATGAGCTAGGGTTTAACAAGATCACCATTGCTTTAATCCCTAAGATAGATTATAATCAGCAAATAAGGATGCTTTATGCGGATGCTTTAATTGTGACAGAATTAACGTGTCTAGGTCTTAGGATGATGTAACGCCTAAGTCTTAAGAATGATATGCCACCTCGAGAGAAGAAATCATTGCACTTAATAAACAAACCAACGTTCTAATCGGATTAATAATGGTTAATACAGTTTTCTTATATAAGGTTCGACCGCTCTTTTATCTTTTTTTAATTATCTTGTGTGGGTAACAGTTTCTTGAATTGATTGTAGTTACCAACCAAACTATGTCAGTCTCTCAGACTGAAAACCCCCATTTTCCATTAGAATTATGATTTAGACTGACATAGGTTTAACATAAGATTAGAATAGAATTAACATAGATTAGATAACCAAGATATTAATTAAATTGATAGATTTAACCTCTCTCTCAGTGATCGACACCCTACTTACCACGAAACTACTACTGATCGGGTACACTGCCCGTTAAAGTGTTGTTTTTGGTTGAGTCGGCAAAATATAAATTTAAAACTTGAATCATATAAAAAACAACCCTACACTACAACACATCAAGTTTTTGGCGCCGTTGCCGGGGAGTGAAAATTAATCTTGATTTTTATTTTGATATTTTGGTTTTTAACATTAGATTAGATCTAACCCTTAGGATTAGCGTAAATTAGATTAGTTTATTATTCTGCTTGTTTATTTATTCTGTTTGTGTAATACGGCGTATTCAGTTCACTGAACGCGACGTATTTGTTATTTAATAGTTTCTCTAGAAAGACTGTTTCAGGATGGATGATCCTAGCATGACTATGGAAGAATATATCAAGTTTGAAGAAGAAAAAGCTCGTAAACGTGGGAAAGTTTTTAACTGGCAGACGATCTTCATGACCTTAGCTCTGTGGAAGCTGAATTCCCAGCTATAGTCATTAACGATGCCTTTGCACCGCAGGATACATTTCAATGCAAATCTCAGGTAAGTACTCCTATTAACGATGAATTCGACTTTAGAATATCATTTGACGAATCCGACGATGAGGATTATACAATAATTTGTGACACAAACTCTTTTTCTTATAAAATGATTTCTGTCAACAATTTGAAAACGGATTCGGAAAACGATTATGAAAAAGTCATGCCTTCAATTCCATCACCTAAGCCTGCAATCAGTTGTTTTGATGATTTAGACTTCTTTAACGATTTTGAAAACGAATTTCCAGCCATTGTTTACAATGATGCTCAAACGTCTAAATCAGATTTATTGACTGAACCAATTTTAAGCCCCCAACATATCGATGAATTTAATGACAAAACATCATTGTCTGAATATGATGAGGAGGAACAAAATGTTTTGTACTTTAATGATCTATTTCCCTTCAACATTATTTGTTCCGATGATTTAAAATCAGAAAAAGACAATGATAATGATAAAATCAATATAATACAACCTTTTGAAAATAATGAATCTACACATGGGTCAAATACGCTTTTTGAAACAAGTCACGATAAAAACAATAAAAATTTCAGAACGGGAAGTTTTGTCATAAACTTAAATGTAAAAATCGTGATTTGGATATATTACGCAAACGGAATGCTATTCTATCTCATTATGAATTTATGCGCGCCGTTTGGCGTTCCGTTCGACCCTAAGCGGTATTATAAGGATGGTGTTTGTGCAAAAATGTTACGGAGGCCAAGGTACGTTCTTCTTTGCTTTACTTTTAGGAAAATTGGTCTCCAAGGTTGGATACGGCGTATTAGGATAAAACCTATACGGCGTATCCACTGCTTTTAACTTGCGTTGACTAAGCCAACAAAATTCGCCTATACGACGTATTTGAACCAACCGATACGGCGTATCAAGTTTGGGTATAAAAACCAGCTCAATACGCCGGATCTAAGTTTTACCACACACACACACACAGTTTTTACTAAGTTAAATCCTTGGAGATTCATTGATTTCGATTCGTTATCATACTCATTCTCTCGTCTTTATCATACGGTAATGTGCCTAAACCCTTTTTCTTCTTTCAATTCGAATTTTCAATTCAAAATTAGGGTTAGGGTTTGGTTTTAGGATTTGGATATATGTTGTTGTTAAAAGCCATGTGTTTTTCCCCCACTGAGTAGATGTAAGTAGTTTAAGCTTTTAAAATAGGTTAAAATGAGTAAAAATAGGGGAGGTCCTATTTGTTTTTATAAATGCAGACCAATACAGCGTATCCACCAACATGGATACGGCGTATTGATCAATTTTTACCCAAATTAGGATCACCAATACGGCGTATTCGTCAAACTGGATACGGCGTATTGATTGAAAAGGATCCTAAAATTTTTTAGACCATACACTGTATTGACTAAAACCAATACGGCGTATTCGCTTGTTGATCCGTATACGACGTATTCTTTTAATTGATACGCCGTATGCACTCTTAGAACAGGAAAATAACAATTTCTATACTCTTGTGCTTTCCTCGTTGATTTTCATTTTTTCCTCGTTGATTTTTTATTGAATGTCTGGACGTTATTAGTCTTTATTTTTCACGCCTTATTCATCTATTTGATACATCGTATCCACAGTCTGACATGTATTTAGTTTGTTTTAGCTTAGTTTAAATTAACCGTAGATACCAAGATATGAATGCACCTGTTTTTCCTATATTTTACACATAGAACTAGCTTGGCTATATCTATTCAAGTCCACAATAATGAGTCTTATGGATTCTAATTGATAGTTAACTATGTTTAATATTGGTTTAAAATCTTAGGATTACTAAACAAATCGCCTATACATGTTGTTTAAGTAACTAATACATCGGGTAGTTAACCTCCTGTTTATAGCCTTCTCACCTCTTTATTTTAGGAGTGATGATCCACGTGAACCCAACCCGTTAGAGCCATTCCTTTAGGAACTTACACTATCTTTTTGTTTGTTACACCCCTTTCACCAAAAACCTCCATGTTAGAAATTAAGTTTAATTTACAGTTGCTAGTTGCTTAAAGTGTAATGTTTGTATTTCCCAAGTCTTGTGTCATTTTCTATCTTTGTGCGGTTGGAAATTTGCTCATTGCAAATGGGAATGTATATTAGTAGTCAAAGCTCATGTGATTTCTATACATTTCACAAAATTAATGGGTCGAATCCAAGAACGCTGAAATTACCAAAGGAATTATTATGATCGTGAAGATTTTGTTGAAACTACACCGAGATTTGAAGTTTATGTTAGCAGAAAAAAGAGAAAGAAATTTGAAGATATATCGTTTGCGAAATAATAGAGCATTACCGAATGGGATATGTAGCGTAGGTCCTTCGTGATGATTCGTTGTTACAGGCTAATGTTTATATCATTTGATGCGTGTGGTGGGGTCTTGGGGAACGTAGCGAGCATCGGTCCGGGCAGAGTGGTGATAGGTATTGGGGGTTGTGGTGGTGGGGGTTGTGGTCGGACAAATATGATGATTACTGGTCTCGTTTTCGTTGGGGGTGGGGGGTAGAGACCCCCCCCCCCCATGTTCTTGTCTATTTGTGTAATTGTTTGTAGGGTCGGGGGTTATTGAGGTTGGGGAAATAGGGTCGCTGCAACGTGTTGCTGTGGCTTAAGCGATGGGTTTGCGGGTGGGGGTGCAGAGAATCATTTCCAACGGGCACTCGCGCCGCAGTCTCACCCGGCAGGTGGAGCCGCATGGGTGGTAATCCTGAATTCGGGGAGGTCGATACTCGAGCCGTGTTTGTCTATGTCCCGTGGTCTTCGGACGTCAACACTCAGTGGTGATCAGGCATGATCGCAGCTGCCTCGGGGAGGCGGTCTCGTACTGGTGGCGGGGGGACCGGGGGTTGCTTAGTGGGTCCGATTGCGTTTATTAGTCATTGGGTGATGGGCGACACGTTTGGGTTCTAGTTCCGTGGCTCCGGGTTTGACGGGTGCGTGGGCCGAGGCGAAGGTGCCATGATCTGTGGGCGTAGCCCGGGGCCGTTTGTAGGACGGGGGGGCTGGGTGGCAGGGTGGGGCTCACCGCTCGGATTATGGAGGCGCGGTGCGTGTTGGTGAGATATTAGGATGAGTGTAAGGCTATTCCGGGACGCAACATATAACACGGGCCTGGTCACTTTAACACCCAATATTTTACATCTGTATTAGACTTGGTAACTCCTCTCGGCTTTAATGGTTAGGTCGATACCGGGGTTCGACTGGCATGCGCGATAAAGAGTAATTTGTCGGCATAGGATGTCCCCACTACGGAGCCATTTGGGTCGTGAGTTATTGCTCGATGTGGTCCTAGGAGTGATCTGTGTGAGGGGACATAACGGGGTGGGTATATTGAATAGGGGTGGAATGGGGCCGAGGGAAGGCGAGGTGTTTGGGTTGTGATGTTACTTGTAATTTGATTCTAATAAAATCGCTTGCTGTGACGGCATAATTATCTAGAGGGTTAATGGGGGGCTATATATAAGGCCCGTAAGGCGACTTGATGGCTAGGAAGGTGTGCTCTGGGGATAGATGAATGGAGTGTGGTGGTCTGCTATTGTTTAGGAATTTTCGTGGGTTGTGTAGCTGAGGGGTGAACATATAGTGGTTCGACAATGGGGGCGTGTGGGTGAAGGCTCATGATTGTTTCATTTTAAATTTGGGGAGTACTGGAGGTGGTAGATGGGGGGCTTTTCATGGGGGCGGTCCGTTTAAAGAGGAAGACAAGCCGCGGGGTGAGGGGGGGTATTGGCAGCGTGGGGGAAGCCGGGGCTATAACTCAGGGCGCCGGGATGGGTGGGGTGGCACTCATTACATTTACTTTCACGGGGATAACTGCGCCTGGGCCTCTGGAGGGGATTATCTCCAACCCGGTTTAGATCGGGTGAGCTGTTGGATGGAGGGAGTCGGTAATTTGAGGGGTTCAGTGGTGCGTGTTCGTGTTGGTTTATAGTGATGGTGTGTTAACTTAAAGAATGAGGTTGGTTTTGGGTGTTGTGGGTTAAAACGAGAGAGATTGTGCCTGAGTATATATTTTTTAACGTAGGTCCTATAGGTTTCGTAGTTAAAACCCATCTAACCGGTAATACAATCTCAATTTAGAGGGGTATAGCGATCAAAGTGGAGCAAAGGTTGTGGGTTGTTGGTTGGGGGGTGGGGCTGGGCTAGGTGATTCTTGTTAGTTTGGAGTTTTAGGCGTTTGATGGTGCTTTTTTGTTTCAAGTCTAGTCTTATACTGCTTTGGTGGTTGGAGGGGGGTTTTTTTTCTGCTGGTATGAGGTCTGGCGGTTTTGTGGGCGTAGGGGGGTAGATGGGTGGGCGGGGTTCCTCATGTGTGTTGTCTATTGTTGGGAGGGGGCTGGGGTGATGTGGATCCCACGAATACCACCTGTGTGCAAGGGGACTACCCGTCTAGTGGGTGGAATGATGATGTGGAGTCTAACAGTTGGATTATAACTGGACATGGGGCTAAGTGTGATGGCCGTTCACTCAAAAATACCTGTCTAGCGGAGGGGAGTCGCGTGCGTATTGAGGCCGCGGGCAAAGGGATATTGGGTCCAATGGGCTTGGGGATGTGGGTGTCGGCGAGTAGTGTCGTTATAAACAACGATTGTGGAATGACGATGTGGGCAATGGTGCGGGGGGTCATTGGCCGGTACTGTGGCTTTTGCGTGTGGGGTGGTATGGGGGATGTGTGCTTATGGGACGACCACTAGTGAGCTCGTGTGTTTATTTTGCCCTGGTCGGGGGGTTGAGGGGGGTGGACGCTGCAGGAAGTATTAGGGGATCTCCGTCAGGGATTGGAAGCGAAGTAGTTGCCCCTAGGAGAACGAGTACGGAAGCTTGGGGAGGCACGAATGGGTCTGGTACTGGATAGCGGGGGGTGGTGTAAGAGATGTTTTGGTCGGCTATGCAAACTACTCTTACCGTGTAATGAAGAATGTCTGTTTTCACGGGACTCCCGATTTTCTAAAGTATAGACGCTATCCATCACATTCACCCCGATAATGTTGGGCTATCCCGTAGGAGGGATATTAGGGGTATTTGCTAGAGGGCTATCCTGCTTACGGACCGGCATCTAGAAGCAGGTAAACAAAGATGACATACCGGGGAGAGACGGTAATATCAAGAACGTGTAAGTGCAGGTTGCGTCCTATTGTAGCACAACTCGGGAATACACTTTAAGACTCTGGACCCTCCGAGCCACACGGAGAACCAAGCTACGATTGATGACGTGAAGTCGACTGACCTCTGGACTTTTAGTGATTATATTCAAATTAATTTATCTGTGCTACAAATGATTTGCCAATATGGACCAATCACAAATATTATATGCAGGAAACGTATTGAAGAGGATATTAGACTCAAATGTGATGTGACTTAAGGTGGTATAGATGGGATGTGTCTTTGGACTAAGAGGGAGCGGGAGGGGGTGTGCACAGCTGGAGTTGCCGTCAGGTGGGGGGGGGTAATGTGCTTGCTGCTGAGTGTGGGGGAGCGTTCGTTGTCTGCGCGTGGCCTGCTTTTGGGCCTGGCTCGGGATCTATGCGGGCTGTCGGTGTTAGGGTTCTACGAGTTGGACGTTTTATCATTGGAGGTTGCTATACTAGTTGGCAAATGAATCTATCTGTAGAAATGTTTTAACATTTGGCATTGCCTCTGAGTGTTTATTATATTTATAGTACAAAATCAAAAACCGAGCTCTATGGTCTACTCTCAATAATAAATAAATTTATTTGAGATTTATGGGGGTGTGTGTGGTGTGTGTGGTGCATACCGAATAGCTACATAAAACATATAAAGTAGTAGCCAATTGGACACTAACATGTATTAACCACTCCTAAATACTTTTAGTATGAAGTTTACGATACAACTATTGAAACTTCATAGAAGTGCAATGCAATTTTAATATCTACCTACTATATAAAATAAGGTTTTATAGGAAATGATCTTCAAAATAAAATACCCACAAAATGACATGTGTCCCACAAAAAAATAATCAACGCTTCTCAGTTCTTCAGTATTTATTCTATACAAAAAAACAACTAAACTTCATGCCGTACAAAATACAGAAATTAAACTACCAGCGGTTTTTGAGTCAAAATCATCAAAACAACCCTCAAAATCAAATTATAATGATTCAATTTCATCAATTTCAAAAAACCCGCAATATTTTGAACCAAATAAAATTCCTATTCAAATTGAAACAATCGATCTACCTATATAGACCTCCAAAAAACATGATTAAATGGAATAAATTACATATATCTAATAAATTTTAACTGTATAGCAATTGCATGTCTATGTTCAAAAGCATCATTTATAAGGTTAGTGATTATTTTAATTTTGTGTTCAAATTAATTTGTTATGTGATGATTGTGATACTTTTATCTATTAATAATCATATTGTTCATGGACATTGGCGGTTGATACAAGATGCACAGGTTTGTGTTGGATTATTATTTTTATTGTTTGATATTTTCTTTACTTAATTGTTGTTAGTTTCTTTCAATTATTGTCACATAGAACTTGGACACTGTACAATATAAAAGTTGCTAGTATCAAGAGATGAATTGAATCTCGACATGTGATGTTTTAAAACTTTTATCTTCTTCAATGGTTTTTCAAAGGTTATTACCGGCCAACACCCCTTTAGAAACCTAAAGTGATTATGTACAATAAAGTTTGGTAATAGTTAATTATCTATATCACATGATTACTTTGGATGAACCTAATGCAAACACCCCCTTATAATACAACTTATCATTGGTGTTTGTTGGATGTGCATGCATAATTTTACATGTGGTGTTTGGATTTGCAGCAAAGCATGGTTAAAGACCTTGAGCTAAAAGGATGTGGTTGGATCCTAACATTTTGATTTGATTATCACTGCATCGGGTTAGAAAACTATTCAATTATGGAATGTTCGAATTAAGTGATGCTTTATTATCAAATACTAAATATATGTGGTGATTACTAATCATGGTTTTAGTTATTTTGTTGATGCTATATTGGTGGAATTATCTTGAAAGTAATCATGCTTAATTAGTAAATTTAGACAATTTCATTAATGGGATAGACCACTTAATTCTGTTATAATTGAAGGATGATGAATTGACAATATAGTGGTGCTAGAATGGCAAGTGGTAGCGACAACATATTAGTGAATCAAGTTCTTAAGCAATCAACGATTGAATGGCTCAATCTTATAAGTTGAGAAAATCCTGGTAATTAATTTTAATGTATTAAATTTCAATTTCTTCCCTAAAATATAGATTGGTTTGCCTTAAAATATAGGGGGGAGAACGAAATTTTACAAGAAAATTTAATAAAAAAATTATTTATAAAGAGGGTTTAGTTTGGATCGGTTTAAAAAAAAGAGTCCAAATTGGATTAAAAAGTAGTTTAGTTTTATAAAATAAAATCATTATTTTTCCTTCCTCACTTTTGCCTGTGTTGACATATCATCTCAAACCCTAGCCCCCATTATTGATTTTTCAAGCTCTCAAGAAATCAAGGTTTGATCTTTTGTTAAAATTAAGTTAGTTTTAATTTTTATAATCTAAATCATCTATATGTTTTAATCGTTGTTTTAAAAATCATGTAACAATCAAATTGATGGTTTAGGGTTTGTGAAACTTCTGTAATTAATGATGTTATAATCATTCTAGTGCGTTTAGGGTTTGATTAAGATCATATTGGTGCAAACGGTTAGGGTTAGATCGCGTTAATTTGTGAATTATGGTTTGACAGATTTTAGGTCTGTGTTCAAGTGATGATATCTCAATGATGGTAACGTGTTTTGAGGTGTTTCTAGTGCCGAAATTGTAGTTCAGAGAGCCTACTTTTCAAAAAGTCCGGCCTCGAACTATTTTGAGTTTTAGAAGTTAGTTAAATGTTAGCTACAAGAAAAGTTGTCAAAACAGCAAATATGGGTCAGATTTAGGTCAGAATTAGAGAGGTAAAACCCCTAGTTAAAATTCTAATTAAGGTAGCCAAAACATAAAAGTTAAGTTCTATATGTCTATTAACTTTCCTCAAAGTTTTAGCTTCTGATTAGTTGTCTAAGTATGGTTAACAAGGCCAAACATTTTAGTGCGCGTTCATATCTGAATCTGGGTACTTTTGAGTTGGGAATTTATTTGAGGCATTTGCACAAGGGTATAGATTTTGGGTACTATGAGGTAGTTAGTAAACACGTAAGTGTACATATATGATTTATTTGAGAATTTATTAGGTTCGGTAGATAAAGGTTGAAAGTTAGAAAAGTGACACTAAAATTTTGCGTTTTCGGGTAAAATGTAGTTAAGTAGACTTATGAGTAAATGAGAGGGTTAAAGTTGGTCATGGTGTCGGGGTGACCCATGGAGTATGTAAACCCCTTATACATCCATCATATGATTGTTACATGGACTTAAACATTTTGGCTTAGTCACGCGTAACACGTTTATATTGTATTGTGTAGTTTTGTGCTAAGAAATTTGGGAAGCTGCATTGAGCATCAGGTGAGTTTCATAGTCTTTCTTTTTACATTGATTTTAAATTGGGATGGAAATGATGAAATGGTTTTGAAATGTTTTAATTGCTGTGATTATGTGTTTTAACTGAGTGTGGACATTGTGTGACTATTATATGATCTTGTGTTACATGTTGGTTGTGAATTACTTGCATGTACTGTATTTGGCATGTCAAGGATTGTAAATGACTTGCATGTATTGTGTTTGGCATGTCAAGGATTGTGATTTACTTGCACTTACTGTGTTTGGCATGTCAAGTGTTATTGATTTGGATCGGATGAGTATACCTACTTAGTGTTTGATTGGATCAGAGGGGTACGCCTACCTAGTATATGATTTGTTGATT
Source organism: Tanacetum coccineum (assembly GCA_026074375.1). Classification (NCBI taxonomy): domain Eukaryota; kingdom Viridiplantae; phylum Streptophyta; class Magnoliopsida; order Asterales; family Asteraceae; genus Tanacetum; species Tanacetum coccineum. The sequence continues at coordinate 781 of BQNB010165935.1, read as the reverse complement.
GGATTGCATGTTAACATAAGTTCATGATAGTTCACATTTGTCCTATCTTGATTTTATTAATCACAGTAATTGATTGAAAGTTTAAATTGTGTGTCTAAACCTATGACTCTCACCAACCTTGGTGTTGATGTTTTTAAGCATCATTTTTAGGTGAGCATCATGAGGATCTTAAGAATAAGAGGAGTGGCTAGAGAGACCATAGATTGCTTGTAGAGTTTAATCTCCTAGTTATTTCATGCATGGATGCATATTGAATGTTATTGATTTGAATTGCTTAGGTTTATTTTGGATGTTTTGCATGTCTTGTTATTGACGTGAACCCCTTTTGCTTTAATACAAGACGCTAGTTATCTTTTATGTTTGTTTGGGTATTTTCATGACACTTTATGTCTATACCTTGGTTTCTTTTATGCATTTTAGTTCTCTATATAGACACCATTGTATTGTGATGATATCCATTCTCGTTACGCCTCATGTTTCCGCCTTAGTGGGGTATGACAGATTAGTATCAAAGCATTTGGTTATAGAGAAGTAAGTGGTTTGACCTAGACTATAACCTAAGAGTCCTTTATATAGCAGCATAATAGGATCTATATGTTTAGCTATCTAGACGTTTTGTTTTCTTGCTTCACTCTGAGTTTTATTTCGACCAATGAGCTTGATTGGTGATATTTACACCATATATATATATAATATATAATAAAATATAAAATATATATTAGTCTAAAAATCAACAAGATCAATGATACCGAGAAGTAGTATAGAATGTTCCCGGGTCGTT
>BQNB010165934.1:0-13346 GCA_026074375.1 Tanacetum coccineum | reverse complement strand
ATGTGTGGAGAGGGTATAAATACTTTAAGCACTAACCAACCATGGTCTTAAAGATGGGCTTACTATGTGTCTTTAGCCCAATTAGCTTACTAACATTACATATGATAAATCTACGAGCTATGACTATCTATATTGGAAGTGACTGATACTTTTTGTATTCCCAACAATCTCCCCCTAAGGGAGGTCACTCCAATTTACAAAAACTTATACCTAGCATACTATGCTTTGACTTTAGTTTTTGGCTCGTAGTCTTTAACTTCAATCTTTAACTTGTGAATTGATGTAGTGATTATAGGCTTAAGGCTTTGAATTGTATCTTTGACTTGACATGAATGTGATTTAGAGCTTCTTTGAGATCATCAACCAAACCTAACCTTTTATCATCATCTTGTGATCTTTTGTCTTCTTATGATCTTGTGACATCTGGACCAACATGCTCATACTGTTCTTGATGTTGAAAGCGTGTGTAACCATCTTTCTTGATATTTTTTAACTTTAACACTTCATACAGAATCATCTTAATACTTTGTTGCTTCAAGAAAGACGTACGGTATCAGAGTAGCAGAAGTCTTGAAACATGTACTTAAGCTTTCATGATGTCTTTATATATTTCAGTCGAGTATGAGCATGTGGTATTGGCTTTGAGTTGTCATTGGGAAACTGCTACCACCGTCAGGAAACCTGCAAGAATGGGCTAGTGATAAACAACATATATATGGATGAAAGTGGCTTTGTCACTTCGTTGAATATGGTTGTAGCAACCATGGTTCCCCGTTACTCAGTATATATACTGTCTGTCATCAGGTAGAATTCTAAAGAATCTCTTTGACAGGGTTTCGCAGCTACGCTATCCGTTCTTATTACCGGAGCGTCTCAAAGTAGACAACACGGTAAGAGTGAACCGGTAAGTTGCTATTTTCCCTATTAAGCCGTCAATTCGTGTTCAGCTTTCCTATATCTAGATACCCTTATGAGGCTTCCCATGGACATAGGATTGAAAATCTATTTAGAAAATCAATCGGTGTGTCAAATTGCAAACGGTTTTTATGACACACCAACAGTTTTATCTTTTTCAAAATTTATCAATTCATAAGCTGGACCGAATCGATATCCAGTATCACAAGCTCGATCCGTATAGGATCTCACAAGTCACCTACCAAGAGCTTGTTTGATGTTGGCTCAAGCAGGATTTCCATCTTCACTGTGAATACTTAAGTATCACTCGGATGTTCTGGCAAAATCACAAGGATAATGCGTAGGACTCTTAATATATATTTCTTGTTTTTCACATTGTGTGAATTAGCAAGCATAATTTTGACAAGTGTCCTAATGAGATTTATGGATGATCTCTTTTGGCTCTAGACTCAATAGTGCACTTTGGTTTTAGTGATCGGAGGCTGGAGCAGACTGCCACCTTTTTAATACCAACTAACTCAGAGTGAGAAAGTTGATAGAAATGCGTGTAATCTCCGTGAGAAATGAAACAGAAATCTTTTGAGAGATTCTGAGTGGCTAGGGAGGGTTGTGCATTGCATCACTGGGTCCATGATGTTAGTCTTCAATGTCAGCAATCATCTTTGTGATTCTTGATAGCAGATGTATTGACCCGGTTTCTGCCTAAGTGTAAGGAGGGCTTCTTTCTTTTCACCCTTTATCTTAACTTTTCTTTTTAATTCTTCAACCCCTTCAGCGCTTATCGAGACTTCATAACTAGTACCTTGTTGGGTTTGTTCCAGTACTAGCTCTATCTCAGTCGGCACTTTTCCCTTATTCTCACTTTTACTCCTTTTTCATACCTAAGGACTACTACACTATCTGTTGATCCCGTTCTGAACAGATCTTTAACTCCTTAGCTGATATAAGGTTTAGTTGTATTGGATAAATCCAAGACAACTATGGTAGAAACTTTGATTGGAAATATCACAAACTATGCGGAAACTAGGTTGTGATACTAAGAAGAATAATAACAATAAACCAAACTTTCAGCCTCAATATATTGAATACGGTTACTCTGAATAGTAACAGGGTTTACAACCTTGAAGCTATAACTAACTATGAGAAAAACGTGTGTATGATGATTGTGTAGAGATTGATATGTTTTCTCTACACCCTAGGACCTCCTTTTATAGTACAAGGAGTCCTAGTAGGTTACAACACATTTAATACTTTCCTAAGTATTATACATTAATGCATTTAATGCTTTCCTAATAAACCTTGTAACCTACTCATCATATTTAATACTTATTAATACTTTCCATAAGTATTCAACCTTCCTAGTCAACACATTTAATATTATAAGGAAACTAAATCATTTGAATATCAATCCTGATATTCATATCTTTGACCATATCTTCCTAAATCTTACATCTTTGTGTAGATTCTTCATTATGTGACTTTTAGTCCCTCTTGTTTCATTAGTTCAAACATTATCAAGGAATCTTTAATTCCCAACAATCCTCCCTAAACTTGATATTCATTTGTTTAATCATCAAGTTTCTTGAATGAAAGATTCCCAACAATCCTCCCCTAAACTTGATATTCACTTGTTAATCATCAAGTTTCTTCACTGTAAGCTCCATAAACACCAGGAGGATGTATCCAAACTCTTCTTTGTCATCTTCTGCTCTTTTATCCTTTGTTGGTGCTTCAGTAGCTAAGTTGGTGAGCAGTTGTAATAATTTATTCAGAGTTTAATCTCCCCTTGTTTGGATACATCTGTAGGTTAGAAATCTTTACTTTCATAGATGAGAGGTCTTTAAATTCTCAATTCACGAACCATGGTAAGAAAATTAGTACAAGGAATCATCCAATTCAATTTAGTTCAAAACTATCATCGCTCACTTTGAGTGAATCTCAGAAAATGTTATGTTTTGGCAAAACTACCAGCCATAAACGGATTTGATGATTCTTTACTGGTTGTCGTTTGCCCCGGAATAGCCAATTCTTTATTGTAAACTATAAGGTGAATTGATAACCATATAGTTTTGGGTAACCTATCAGCCATCAATGGATTTGAGAAGTCTTTACCAAGAGCCGTTTGCTTTAGACTAGCCAACTCTTAACTGTGAAGCATGGGTTGATGTTGAGAACATTTAGTTTTAGCAAACTTATCAGCTATAAACAGGATTTGAGATATTCTTTACCAGATCCCGTTTGCACAGGAATCTTGCCAATTCTTAGTGTCAGTTAGACATGGTAATTTTGATTTCCATTTGTTGTGTTGTATAATGTAGTGAAACGACACTAAAAATTATCCTATCCTTGGGAGCTTGCTTATCTCAAAAACCACTATCCATAGAAATCAGGGCTAAGAAACAAACTATCAAGATCAATGACATTGGGCTCATCATTGTGTTTTATCGTGATCGTCACAATGCTTTGCAGGGTCAATAAGCTTGTTGTTGTAGTGCAGTTTATTGGTTTGATGGATTCCAAAGCTGGCTAGTATTAATACCCATTCTTATATAGAGAGCAGCACAATACCTGGGTTTTTTAAGGCCAACAGTCTAAGCTTGAACTTGCTTAATAATCATTGTTCCCTGCCTGCAGCAGAAATCTTATGACTGGCTGTTTGAATTTCTCTTTAGACTTTGTCATTACTATGAAAGCTGTCGTGCGTGCACGATGTAATTAGTTTATACTAGGGACCAGCAAGTTTACCCTGTAGTGATTGAGCCAGCTTTACTGATTCGGAAAGGGATGGTTTAGGCGAAACGTGTGCATCGTTCGGTCAGTAGGAGCTTCACGTACCTGGCTAATTGATGAGATGCTGGCAGGATTGTAAATGGCACTTGCTTGGGTGTGGGATGTGTTGGTTGTGTTGGGTTCGTTTTTGAATAGTGGGAATGTCTTTGTTTGATTTGTTGTATCTGTTTTTGTTTCTGTGGTGGATTTGGGGTAATGATGTTGCCACCCGTGGGTACCTTGCCGCCTAGCGCATAGGAAGAAGGGTGAGGTCATAGGGTGAGGTGTCTTGCTAGTCTTCTTGCTCACATTTCACTAACGGCGCGGGGATTTTAGATCAGACGCTAGCATAACTCAGGTAGTTTGGGAGCTGGGGGTGTGAATGGGTCTCGGTTCGTAGGTAATGTATAGGGCCTGGTAGCTAGGGGCTAGGAGAATAGCCAATAGCCGTGGGGCGATGGTTGGGTTTAGGGGCGATAGGCCGGATGATGGGGATGCGGGGTTGTCACGCTGGGTAAGTTGACGTAGCACAGCGTCAAGAATACGTACGCTTCAGGGGGGGGGGGGGCCGTCTTGGTTTAGGGGGTTGGGTTGGCCAGAGAGGCGTGGCGACACGGAGAGAGGGGGCTGCCCCGGGGCCGGCGCGAGGCTGGGGGTAAACTTCATGATTTCAACCCCTCACACTCGCCACCCCACCCATACTGGCAGCGGCCGCCGGCGGTAACTCGGACGGGGTACGACCCGGACAATGAATCTTGTTTGGTGTTAATGGATGAAATAGAATTGTTACCAACCCACCCCCCAGATGGTTGGTCGATACTAACGGGGGGACGGTGAGAGGGGATTATTTTTTTTTGTATTTTTTTTGAATTGGCAGGTTTGATTGGGGATTTGTTGGTTGCGTGGAGTCGATTCTCTCCCGGCAGTCTTGGCCAGGACTGCAAGGTTTGAACTTTTATTCTAAGGGGCACTAGCTTCCTGCCGGCCCCCCCTGCCCCTACCATCAGAGCGCCCGCACGCCACCGGAGCTCCAAAAGTGACCGGGGGTTTACTGCTACATATTGTTAATGGTGGTGGGAACTGTAGTAAGAGGGAGGCTATCCGTGGGGGTGTGGGGTTCTTTTCTTGTTGTTTTTTTTCTTGGCCCCCTTTGGTGTTGGGTGCCCTTATTTTTATCTTTCTTCGTAGTTTTCTGTGGTTATTCGTGTGCTTTGGGGGGTTTTTTTTTTCTTGTTGTTTGTTTTTGTTGGTCTTTTCTGTTTTTTTCTCTTTTTGGTTGTTGTGGGTTAATTCCCGGACGGCAGGTTCAACATTGACAGGGGTATGGCTGTCCTGGTATCCGTTGAGTGGGGGGGGGTGCTATGATGTTTGTGTGTGTGGTGAGTAGTTGTGTGTTAGGAATCAAAAATAATATTTTATTAAATTTTAATAGATAATAGATAAAAAATCAATAAAATAAGGGAAATATATAATATAACGTAAATAAAAAATAGAACAAAAACATATGGGATAAAGGAGGGGTATTTATCGCACGTGGGGGGGAGAGTGGGGGCGTTGGTGGGAAGGCGGCTGATGAGGAGGAGGGGGCAGAGGTTGGTTTATTCATGGTGGGGGACTTATCTCTGTTATGCACTCCAGAAGAGCACATGCATCTCGAGACTGCCTAGCTATCTAGGCCATGAACCACAACGGAGTATAATTCCGTGGTAGAAAGGGTGGTGATGCGTTCTGGGGGGAAGCGGGGGTTGGGAGGGTGACGTACTTTATTTTTTAATAAATTTATTTTTTTTTTTTTTATTTTTATTGGGTTTTTTCTCTTTTATTTTTTTTTTTGTTTTTTTTTTTTATATGCGTTTTTTTATTTTTTTTTGGGTTTTTGTTGTTTTTTTTTTTTGGTGGGTTGAGTTGATATTTTTTTTTAATTTTTATTTTTTTTTTTTTTTTTTGAATTTTTTTTATTATTTTTTTTTTTTTTTTTTTTTTTTTATTTTTTTTTTTTTGGGTGGTTATTGGGTAAAAGCGGTGTAATGGTTTGGTCTATTTTTTTTTTTTTATTTTTATTTTTTTTTTTATTTTTTTTTTTTATTTTTTATTCTTTATTTTTTATTCCTCAAGGATTTTTTTTTGGTGGTTGTGTTTTTTGGGGTGGGGGTTTCAGGAATTTATTTGATACTTTTGATTTTTTTTTTATTCTTTTTATATTTTTTGTACTTTTCACTCTGGGGTTGTATGGCATGGGGGGTGGAGGAATTGGGAGGGGGTATGACTCTCACAATTGGGCTGCTAGGCGCGGGTGTGTTTTGGGTACGGGACCTGGGGCTTTGAATTTCTCCAGGGGGGTTTCGCGCGGCTACGTGAATTGATTTGTTGTTTGTGTGGGGGGGAGGGGGGGGGGGTTGGAACACAAATACTAACAAAAGAGGCCCAATATATAAAAAAAAACAGAAACATAAATCACAAAAACAAGAATAAAGGTGCAGCATTTAAAATTTTGTGGGATGGTGTGGGTGTCAGAGATGATGCAGGGGTTCAGTAAGTGGGAGGGGGGCGAACTTTAGTGGGAGTAGCTGCGGGTGGGAAATCTCACCTTATGCTATATTTTTGTTTGAACGTTTGTTTTTATTTTGTCTTGATTGGGGTTTGGGCCCGGGGGGGCATGATGGGGGGAGGGACTTAGAATGCGGGCTCGGTGTGTAGGCTTCGGATTGGGGGAATGTGGGGATATGGTTTCTTCGGGGGTGATCTGTGCGGCGGGGCTGGGGGCCATAGGCGGGGGGGGGGCAACTTTACCCTGGGGTTGAGATGGGCAGAAACTTTAATCAACCGACAAAGGTGGTATCTCTGGGGGATGCGGGGAGAGAGGGTGGGTGACGGGAGGGGGGGAGGGAGGAAGAGTTTTGGGGGAAGGAGGGGGTGACAGGGATTTCGAGAAGGAGCGGGATGCTGGCACGTGCGGAGGCTTGAGACAGAGATAAAGCTCCACTCAAGTAAAAAATTAAACGCATGAATATACATTGGTATTTGGATGGGTGTGGGGGAGACTGGTGGTAGGTATCTGGTGGCATTGGTATGGTGCCAAGGATACACTATCCGTGAGAGCGGTGCTGCAGTCCTATGAACTGGTTGCGGTGGGGATTATCTCAGAGCGACTTTTCGACATACGCAATTTATTTTTGAACATGGTTGGGGTGAACTTTTTGAGAGGTATGCGGTGGACGGGTGGGGATAGGGGTCATTACTTCCTAAACCTTGTTGAATGGAAAGGTGTGCGGAGGAGTGTATTTTTAGCGGGTGGTTGTGGTGGTTTTGGGTCTGCCACTCTGGAGGCTTGTCGTTTATGTTAGTTGGGACTCTTTGGACGAAGGGGGTTGTGAGTAATTAAGCTGGTGTTTGGTGGTTTTAATAAGGTTATGTGTACCTGTTTTGGAGTTTGTTGGAGGGTATGGTGGCATGGGCACGTGGTGGTTGTATTTTGAGGGGGTGGTGGACGTACAACCCCCTCTCGCACAGCTCTCCCACCCCCCCGCCACATCCGTCTGGGTGGAGGAGGGATATTGTGAGTTCATTGGGAGGTTTGGGGGTTTGGTGGGGTTGAAGTGGGTTGGGGCGGTGGGATAGGTTGTATTTGTTTGGTGGATAGGTAGGTTTTGGTGGGGGTGGCGTTGGATGGGTAGGGAGCCTTATTTCGCCGGTGTGGGCGGGGTGGGGGGGGGGGGGGGAGACGGTGGGAGGATGTGGAGGGGGGGCGGGAGTAGGGTAACTCCGAAGGGTTAGGGTGGCTGGTGGTTTGTGGATTGGGGTGGGTTGGTGTGAGTTGTGTGGTTTAAGAGGGAGATGCGTGGGGGGGGCGGTTGGGGGGGTTCCAGGGTAGAGTGGGGAGGGGGGTTTGGTGAGGGTGGGGGTGGGAAGGGGCGGTAGGCGGGGATTGGAGGGTGTGGGGGGGGGAGGGGGGTGGGGGGTTAGTTGTAGTGTATGAGGGAGGAGGGAGGGGGTGGGTATCTGATGACGAGGAGGCCGGGTTGATGTGGTTGTCGGGGGGGAGGTTGTAGGTGCGTCGGGGATGTTCCAAACGTGTCTGGGCCTGGTGTGCACGGCGGGGGGCGGGGAGGGGGCGGGGGGCGGGTCAGGTGAAAAACAGGTTGGTGGTTGCAATGTGTATTTTATATGAGGGGTGAGTGGTGTTATAGGAGGGGGAAGTTGTGGTGGGGGTTTGGTGGGGGGTTGTACGGGTCGAGTCGGGTGTGGGTTTGCGAGGTGTGTGTGGTGGCTGGTGGGGGAGGAGGGTGGGGTGTCGTCGGGGGTTGGTAGGGGGTTGTGGGTTTTACGTGGGCGGGCTAGGGGGGTGGCCTAAAGGAAAAGAGTGTAGGGGGTTGTGGGGCAAAATGGAGGGGAACGGGTGGTGGGAGCTCGGGTGGTTTTGCGGCGGTGTGGGGGCGTTGTTTGTCGGGGGTGGGGGGTGGGCGGGGGTTTGGGCGTCGGGGGGGTGGGTTGGGTGGTGATGTGGGTTGTGGAGGGGGCGGTATATGGTTTTTGGGCTGGGGGGGGGGTGCGGGATCGTGGGGGGGGGGTGGGGATGGTGGTTTTTTTTTTGGGTAGGGCGGAGGGGGGGTTGGTGGTGGGAGGGGGGGTTTCTTGGGATGTTGTTCATTTGAAGGTTGGGTTGTAGTGGGGGGGTTGGTTTTTGTGTACAATTTGTGGGGGGGGAGGGGGGGGGGGTGGGCTCAGGGGGTGGGGGTGGCTCGCCGTCGTGGTGGGGATGGGGGGGGGTGAGGAGCTCGGAGCCACGTGGTGGGTTCGGGGGGGGTGGCGGGTGGATGGGGGGAGCCGGAGGAGGGGGGGGTCTCAGTGGTGTGGTTGTGTGTGGGGGTCGTGGTGTGGCTGGAAGGGGGGGTTGTCAGGGTGGATGGAATTTTTTTAGGCATATATTCCTGGCGTGATTGTGGATCGGATCGGGTGTGGATGTGGGGGGGGGGGTGGGGGCGTTATGGGGGTTTTGGGAGCTCTCGGTGGGGAAGTGGGGTGTGTGACCTAGTGTTACAACTGGACAACGAAATGTCAGGGCTGGGCGACGTGTGTGTGTAAGAGATAAGGAATCCCTTTTATTTGTTTTTTTTTCCTAGAGTTTTTGTCATCGACTTGCCCTGTGCCCTAAATCAGTTGTTTCACATTTACTTAGCAAATATTTAACTAGAGATTATTACTTTTTCTTTCAAAGCTAGGTTTTTTTAGGTTGTTTACTGTGGTGGTTACAGTCCTTTGGTTGGCGTGTGTGTTAGTGGTGGTAGTTTTGTTCTTTAACCCACAATTCTTTTTCTCATCATCGTCACTGTCAGTTTCCCATTTCCTTAATGTTGATGTGGGTTGTTTACGCAATCACCTTAACAGTTTTTAAAATTTTTAGGCATTTCCACTATTTATATTACTAGTTTATAGAAATTTTAATGGGTTTCAACTTTTAGACCATGGACGTGGAGTTTCGGATGTGTCTAGTGTAAGTGATGGCGGCGCTCTGTCCTGGAGACGCTTTTTTTGCCACACATTTATGTATTGCCCCAAAACCAGCCTTTTATCATTAGCACTCAATTGACTATTTTAAGCAGTTTGGTTATTTTTTAAGACTTTTTGAGAAGAAGAACATTAAGTTTTTTCAAATGATTCTAATTTGGTTTTTTTTTTAATTCTTCTTTTTTCTTTTACAAGAGCTTCTGCTAATAGTTTTTTCATTATGGTATGTTATTATTTTGTTGTGAGTTACATCAAGTTTTTTTTTGTCATCTAAAATCAATTTTTCTAATATAATCTTTTCCTCATACCAAAGTTGAATTTTTTTTTTCTGATGAGCAACAACTACATTAGCAACTAATTGATCTCTTTACTTTTCCCTAAAAGCCTTGAGTATAGGCCTTGAGAATATTTCTATAACCTAGCATCACCACAGTTTGTTCCTTTGAGAAGTAATATTATAATTTTTTAAGATTATGATTAGCACTTATGATTGTCTCAAACATTTCAAAGTTATAGAACCGTAGGAACAATAGTAGAATAGTAGTTTTAAAGTATTTAGAATAGGATACAAGTCATATGTAAGTTAGAACAAGGTATGTAATAGTATGTGTTACCTCTTAGATATTAGCATTTGAAGGGAAAAAGAGGAAGTTTGAAGATACTTCGAGCTTGTTAAATAGCTGTAGCCATCCCATCTCTTCTTTCGACAAAAACAAAATCTTTGTAATGTAGGAAGTGTTATGTTCTTTTATTCAAAGACTTTCTCAAAAAACCAGGCTCTGATACCACTTGGATATGATGATCCCCGTTATCCTGAAACAGAGATCTTTAAACTACTTAGTTGTGAATTTAAGGGTTGATTAAGGTTTAGTTGTATTGGGGTATATAAAATAACATCCAAAAGACACTCTGGTTAGAACTACTTGATTGAAATATTCAAAACTATGCGAGAGTAGGAAAGGCAGGAGGGAGGAGGAAGGGAGGAAACTAGGTTTTGGTGTGACACTAAGAAGGAAAGAGAATATAACAATAAACCAAACTTTCAGCCTCAATATATTGAATACCGGTTAATTGAAAATAGTAACAGGGGTTTTTACAACCTTTTGTTGAAAGCTTAATAACTAATATAGAAAACGTTGTGGTCTTGGGTTTCCGCTCAGTTTTTGTTTGCATTGTTTGTGATTTTTTGCTTTGTTCTTGGTGTTTGTATCTTTTTTTTTTTGTGTGTATGATGTTTATGTGAAGAGATTTGATGTGGTATTTGCTCTACAACATAGGACCTTCCTTTTATAGTGACAAGGTAAGAAAAAAGTCTAGTAAGAAAGAAGTCCCCTAGTAGGTTTTTAGATTTACAAACATTTAAATACTTTCCTTCGTAATAATACATGTAATGCATTTATGCTTTCCTAATAAACCTTGTAACCTACTCATCATATTTAATACTCATTAATACTTTCCATAAGTATTAAACCTTCCTAGTCAACATATTTAATATTATAAGGAAACTAAATCATTTGAATATCAATCATGATCTTCATATCTTTGACCATATCTTCTACAATCTTCCATCTTTTGTAGAATCTTCATTATGTTGATTTAGTCCCTCTTGTTTCATTAGTTCAAACATTATCAAGGAATCTTTAATTCCCAACACTATCTAGTGGAATATCCCTGGGTAGATCCCTCTTGTTCTGTCTTAATCATGGGAATGAATACCTAAACGTAAACCACCTTTAATATACTGGCCTCATTTCATGTAATTTTAATTAATGGTTCGGGGTCTTTTAGTGGATCATTCCAACTTATTTATGATAATAACATTACCTATTTGCTCCCCGTAATGATGTGCTTTCATCGTAGTCGAAAAAAGAAGAGTGAGTTTAGGGCTCCTTGATTGGGTATATATGAGTTGATGGTATCGTAGTGGTCTGTTAAAAATCATGATTGGAGACTTTTTTGGAGGTTGCTCTGGGGCGCAACGTTGCAATTTGAGGTTTGAGCTTGATTGATATTTTGAGAATATCTGATAGATTCAAAGATTAACTGCTTTCGGGGAGATTTTTATTTTAAAAGTGTCTACCCAATTATTAAACAAGCCGTCGTCGTATAGGTTCTATATATGAGGAACATTTTATGCCTCCTCCTCAAATTATGAGGGTAATTTATTATATGGTTTATGTTTGAGGTTATGATAATTTGAAAAAAAAAGAAAAAATAAAAAAAAAATTGAATGAAATTACTAAGGTATTCTTGTGAGAAAAATTTATACTCAAACATCTTTTATATGCCTATACTTTTTTAAAAGTCTTACTCTATTTATATATATATATATATATACAAGATTATTATATATGAGAAATTGACCTAAAATAAGTTGAGACAAAATATGACAAAGTCATATTGTCCTTTCTAGTAGCCTAAGATCATTCCCGTATTTCCTTCACAATACGAACTTCTCTAGATTCCGCATCCAAACTCCTTTGATAAAGTTGTTGTCTTTATCCTTTGTACCATAACCCGAAGCCTTTATTGTCTAAGTTACTCCAATTCCTCATTGGCAGGTATTCCATCCTTATTCCCTTAGCAATATCATTAAGAGCAGATCGAACATCATCGAGCGTGCCATCACAGAATTTATGAAGTTCATTAGCATGCATTAATCAGTTTTGTTATCTTGTGTCCTTATATATCAACTCCTTATCAGGTCCGAAATATGCGTGTACACGGTCCTTTTTCTAAGATTAACCTGAAATGTGTCTGGCTGGTAAGGTTGAGCTTCTTTTGTAAACTTTAGACACCTAATTGAAGATCTTCACCCGCTTGTAATGTACAATCAGTCATGTGAATACGTTAATGGCTACATTTCAGGAAATATCCGTTCGTCATTGTGAGCTTAGTCAGTCTTTGTTGAACAAGTAGAAATAGTAACATGTCTCATTGTCTTGTAGGCAAAGTCTTTTGAAATCACATTCTTTAAACGTATATAGCTTCTGATCATCTCGACGAACTTCAATCTCTTCCAGGTGACCATAGTCATACATCTTCATAATTTTAAGTCTGGTTACCGCAATAATTCTTCTTCTGGAGTAAACAACTTTAGACGAAGTCATGTTGCTAGCATACTCGTAGAATATTTTGTGTTTTAGACCCTAGTGTGAAGTGCCCAAGTAAGCATGTTGATTATATTTCACCTGTACGGGACTCCATAAGTTAGGAACCAAGTCTTTGATCCATTTGAGATCATAAGTAGCATCCTTTGTCTTTGTCACAGAAGTTGAGTATTGTCTGTTTAAATCTCTACCCTTCAGATATTCCAGATCATTATTAAGAAAGTAACCCTGAGGGATAATTTGGCATCCTCGATGATCTTGAATTAATGGAAGAGGCTTTCTGAGATCGAATAGATATGGTTTATTTTCGGGGTTATGCCATTCAAGTCGTTCAGTTGTTTCTTTGGAACATTCTTCAAGATGGTACTCTAATTCCGTAATACTCTTACAAGTGCCTTTGAGCAGGTTAAATGCCGGTCTAACCAGAATTTCTTGAGTCAGATTTAGAATTTTAAGCTGATTCATGACAAATGTAAAGAAATCACATGAAGTATCATTGAGTTCATCAAATGAAGTGGGAGGTTCTTCAGCAAGTGCAACTTGACTAATTCAGGTCTGAGGAGGTCGAAAGTCAACTTGTTGTCTCTTACTCCAATCAGGATTAGGATTTGGAGGTCGCTCGGGTTTCTTAAACCAGTCAGCTTTGGTAACCTCCTTATCAGCGGATTGTTCATCATTGTTTCCCATGGCGAACTCTTAATCTTGTTGCATGCCTAAGTCTTCAACAGTATGACTTGGCTCCTCTGCATGGGCAGACTTGCCGGAAGACTTATGTTGAGATTGGGAGGCATCTTTAGAGGTGCTTGAAGACTTCTTTTCCTTTGACCATGAATCTCTGGAGGACTCATCATCTTTACTCGATTTCCTTCTTTTCATCCCTCGGTCTGATCCAGTTGAGGGGTCTTGATCTTTGTCTTTTTCATCTCGACTCCTCTTCAATGAAAAGACTTCACCATATGAATCAAAGAGATCTTGGTCAGTGTTATAAGACTCGACCAGTGCATCATAAAGCTACTTTTTGTAGTCAGCTTTATCATATGACTTGTT
>BQNB010165933.1:0-14165 GCA_026074375.1 Tanacetum coccineum | reverse complement strand
TGAGAAAAAGAAAAAGCCAAGTCAAGAAGACAGTACAACTAAAACAAAAGAAAAGAAATCATGTGAAAGCATACCCTGGCTATCAATAAAATTAGCTGGATGTAAAGGAGAACCCTCCCAAGAAATGGAGTAATAATACCAGGATGTTGATCAGAGAAAAGATCTTCCTAAAAAAAGATAAACTTGGATTTCCAATCCAGAATGTGGAGCATAGAAGTTTTAAAAATAGAAGGTACTAAAACCCCGGGATGCTTCTAGAAAGTCAACCAATCCTCGGCAGACCCCAGGGTGAACAAAGACTTGAACAGAGGTAAGGTCGACTCGCCACCATAGGCCCTACAGGCCACGACAAAAGAAGATAAGCGAATGGCACCAAAAGGATTAAGAAGGGATATATGACACCGAAAGAAGTCTAAAACGTCAAGAAAAAACTTGTTAAGAGGTAATCGAAAATTCCTAACAGAAAAAAGTGAAAGGTACAAAGACAAATAACCTGGCGAGGCATCAAGCGCAGTATGGCCAGAACTCAGGAGAACATAATCATAATCAGAGGGAACAAGAAATTCATCATACTCTTTTTCCAAAACAAAACAATTAATGCTAGCAACCCTACGCTTCGGCATAGCAAGAAGGATAAAGAAAGAAGTTGAAGAAGAAAAATCAAAGTAACAAACCTGGAGAAGAAGGAAGGAACGTTGAGGACAAAGAGAAATGCCAACAATTAAGCAAAACTGCCAGGAATAAAAATTCTGAAAAACACGGTAAAAAATAAGGAAAGGATGAGTAAATGAAATATTTATACCAAGAGGAAGGGAAACATGGGTGGTACACGTGCCCCACTAATAAAACTAACGGTTGTAGATGGAAAAACGATAAATAAGACGCGCCCCCATTCTATGGTAAAATCACGTCGAGTTTGCGCAATAAATCAGCGGAATGACAAGCGTCGAAAAAAGGATTTGGAGCCTCTTAATATTCGAATTATTGACTAATATTGAATTTTGAAAAGACACACAAAAAAGCCCACCAGAAATAACCGTGAGGAATGACAAAAGTCTGATGACTTATGCTACGGAAGCTCAACACATCAGACTGGGGGGCTTGATGGTGTACCCCACCTCACAGCTCGGAGCCCAGCCTTCGATAATGCAAAACACAACACTTCGTAGTGTTCATTGGCGTAAATCCCGCCAAGGGATACCATAAGGGAACCGCTAATACACAACGAAGCCTCGAACCTCCAAGGAACCTGAATCTTCTGAACGACCAAGCAAGGCTCTAGGCTAAAAGACAAAACATAATATTTTGTGGACCCAACAAGGACAAACGGTCGTCCTTTATTCCCGCTCACGTGTAACCACATGTACGCACGATTTTAGAGCCTCGACATATACTCTCTCATTGGCTGATGAGATCGTGCCTCGCTCTAACCAACCAGAATCAAACACATATTAAAGTCTAGGTCTTTCCTAGGGTTTGCCTATAAATAGCATCTCATTTTATCCATATCAGGTATGTCCTTACACACACTACTTTCTCTCTTTAAAAAACACATACCCTTTTCATGTTAACTAATTCTCACGCCAAAGCCAGTTCGTAGGGTTAATTCTTACGCTTCATGCTAACCCAAGTGATTCTTTCCTGTCTTATTACATATCTACACCCTAGCTTCGAAGTATCCTAGTCTGTCAATTTTACAACAGGCTCTGATCAAGAAGGTACAAACCATTGTATGATTAATATCCTTCAGGGCTTTCTCTACTTCTTCCGTCCAAGCAAAATCACTTTTATTAATACCTGGCTTTAAGGTTTTACAGAATGGTAATGACTTTTCCATTGCTTTGGACATGAATCTGTTAAGACTTGCGAGTTTTTCATTTAAACTTTGAACCTCCTTTAATGTCTGGGGGATGGCATGTTGATCACCGCTTAAGTTTTCTTGCTACAAGCTTGGATCCTGTCCTTGCTTATGGCATGCCTAAGGAACATTCCTTCTGTCGCCCCAAATGTAAATTTCTTGGGGTTCAGTTTCATGTTTATTTTTCTCAATGTGCGGAACGTTTCTCTAATGTCTCTTTCCACTTCTTTTCACTATGGCTCTTTATGACAAGATCGTCAACATAAACTTCTAGGTTTCTTCCTATTTGACAGTCAAAAGCTTTGTCCACCAGCCGCTGGTATGTGGCACCAGTGTTCTTTAGCCTGAAGGGCATCTTTGTGTAATAAAATACCCCCTGGCTGGTGTAAAAGGCAGTTTTTTCCTCGTCCTCCTCTGCCATATGGATTTGGTGATAACCTTTTTATGCATCTAAGAAACACATTATTGGGTATCCACACAACGACTCTACCTTCTAATCAATCTCTGGCAGAGGATAACAATCTTTAGGGCATGCTTTTTTAAGATTGGTGAAGTCCACGCACATCCGCCAAATTTCATCGTGCTTTTTGACCAACACAGGATTAGATATCCAGTTGTGATACGTGACTTCTCTCATTATCCCAGCTTCTACTAGCTTTTGAACCTCTTCGATTATTACCTTGCTTCTCATTATCCCAATTTATGCTTGACTAGTGTTCTGGGAACCCCGGTCATGTTTGCCGGTTTCCAAGCAAACACATCTAGGTTAGCTTTTAGCACCTTGCATATAGCTTTCTTCTGTTCATCTGTTAGGTTTCCTCCTATAATGATAGATTGCTTTGGGTGTTCCGGATGGATTGCTACCTTTATGTTTTCTGCCAGCGATAGTGGGAGAGCGGTTGCTTATTAGACCATCTGGATTTCTAGTGGTTTAGCCCTTTCACTTTTGATTGTAGCTACTCTCGTTCTTGTTGGGAATTTTATCATGCCGTATGTGGTAGATGGTACTTCCCCTAGGGCACGTATCCTCAGCCTACCTTTGATTCCATTGTATTATGAGGGCGACCTTACTACCAAGAAGTTCATCTATACCGTGAATTGGTATGGATACTTTCCCAAGGATACTCGCAGGAGTATTTGCCATGTGATTTCCCTTGAGAATCCAACCAATGGCACAGAGGCGGGTATTAGGTTACGCCTTATTTCAGGCTTCATTCTCAGGAAGCAATGCTCATATAGGATTTCTGAAGCACTTCTACCGTCCACACATTCTGGATGTCATGTCCACCTATTTAAGCAAATATGACTATGGGGTGGTCCTCAATATCTATGTTATTAAGCGGGGAAAAAGATATGTTCATTTGTGGTGGTGTATGTACTAAAGACCGCAGACAAACATTTCTTCCCCAGGACTGAACCATGAAGATGGCGAATCCTTTATCCTTTGTTTCTGCGTCTGGCTTTTATTCTACCTTGTTGGTGCTTGCCTTATTGCTATCCTATTTGATTTCTTTGACTAGGTGTGCTAGTTGTCTGGACCTCACTTCCTCTTCAATTTGTCTTTTCATATGCAAGCAGTCGTCCAGGTTATACCCTTTATCCCCATGGAAGTTGCAGTATTTGTTTTTGTTTCTTGACTTTGGTGCTCCTAACATTGGAGGTGAAGTGATAAAGGTTCCTTTCCCGGCTTCAATAGCAAGTATTTCCTTAGGAGTCTTTATGAGTGGTGTGAATCAGTCGTTCCTTCAGTCTATTGGACGCCGCTTAAAGTCTTTCGCTCAAAGTTTTGCTCTTGGCATGGTTTATGGAAATCTTGTTGCTTCTACGGTTGTCCCATTCTTTTGGATTGATTAGCTGCTGCTTTTTCTCCCCGAATGAAAGATTTTGTTACGCTCATCATTTCATTAACTATTTTGGGGATGTTGTCGTTAAGCCTTTTAATCAATCCTGGGTGAGTTATCCCATGCATGAATCCAAAGATTCTCATGAGCTCTGGGCCCCCCTTGAACATTAAGCTTTCGCTTGTGAAACATTCCATGAAAGCTTTTATAGACTCCCCTTCTTTTTGCTTCACATGATGCAGCTCTATCGGGTCTCTGGTATATCTTTTCTGCTGGAGATAATGGGCTAAAAAAACTTCTTTCTTAGATCTTTGAAACTATCAATGCTCTCTAGTGGTAGCTCATCGAACAAAAGCTGGGCGGACCCTAGCAGGATTGCATTAAACATGTGGCACCAAGTGGGCATCGGCCATCTTTCCACCTTGGCAGCTGTTATGAAAGTTTTTAGGTGGAGGGCATCAAAATTCTTTTTGGGAAAACAAACTTATTGATTCTCCGGGTAAAAGGGGTGGTGGACTCCTCGTCATAAGGTTCAAACAAGACACCTCTTTCTTATTTTTAAGCTCTTCTAGATTATCTCTTCTAGTGCCTTCCACCGGCGTTGTCTTTACTCTCCATAGGTTCGTCTCTTGATTCTTCTCGTTCACGCCTTTGGTACTCTCTTTCATTTTCCCGCTGGCGTTCACTTGAACACGTAACATAGCTTCGTATGAGTTCTCTCGCGTCTTTCCTTTTTTGCTCTTGCCTTTTGGCTCCTAGACGGGAGAACACACTCGTGGAGCATGAAGATGCTTGCGACAGGGATCATCTCCTTTATTCATTCTTTTCCCCTTCTTTCGACCATAATCGTGAGAATACACTTCTAGAATGGGCGGGGGATGGGGACTTTTGGATTTCTTTTTGTTTTATACCTCTCCTCTTTCTCTTTTGGTGACGTGATGTGTTTTTAGTTTCTTACTCAGTACTCTCGCGGTAGCTTAGGTGGCTTCTTACATCTTTCAGCATTTCATTATGCACCTTTTTCACCATAAACGGTAGTATTCAAGCATAATATTTTTCATAGAATTTGTGCATGGCTGACGGCGTGACTGAGCTAGTAGGGAAATCCCGTGGGATTCCTTCCTCCATGTTAACAGTATTACAGACAGATCCGTCTACGTTGGGGGTTTCTTCCACAATGGGGCTCATGTTCTTAGGACGTAGTCGTGTACTTGTCCTATGGATGGCGCCACTTGATGATACAAAAATAGAGCGATATCACTTAAGGTTAAGTAAAGAGGATAAGTCATTACTTAGCGGGGTAGATATAGGATCGATTGGGTAATATCTTAAGCTTGCAGCCGGCTAAGATCAGAATACCGTTAGTCTCACTATAGGAGAGGATCCTACGATTAACCTTAGGCGTAAGAATTAGTATTGGTATGGATGGTATAAGATCGAGTGAGAGTGAGAGTAGTAATGTATATGTGTGTAAGAACATGTCGTGTCTTGTGATACCAAAGGGTTTGGTATTTATAGTGAGTCCCCTCTTATCATCATTCGAGGGTGATGTATGCAAGGGCTTGCTATTACCCATTGGTTAATAGCCTGCCTATGATGTCGCTCTCTTGTTAGCCGAGCATTCTTGTTGCTACTATTTAACTTGATCTTGTACCTTCCGGCTGTACTGTCACGGGTAACTGATTCTATACCGTTTAGAAAAAACTTGGCCTGCACTCTTCTTTAGCATCTTTGTTGTTTCTCTTTTAGGCAGTTCACGTGATTCGTGACTTGGAATCCAGTCAGTTCGTTTAGCAGCGGAAGGGTGTTCCGTAGGATAGACGTGGACAGTGGTTATGGATGCCTCATCCGATCTTTATGATGCGGTATTGAATATGTGGCAATATGCTTTCTTGGCTTTGGGCGTTATCTTCTGTTTTATTTATGACTAAGTTATCGGGCGTGATCCGCCCTATACGTCATCAAGTATGTTTGGCAAAAATAGAGGTAGTAGTATCTCTATTTTATAAAAACGTTTGGTAACGTAGATGTAGTTGTAATTATAATATGTAAAACAACTCCTGAATGCTCAAAGCTCTTAAATGCTACTTCATGGAGCGTTGAAAAAAGAGCATTCTGAAAAAACAGATAAAGATACTTGTTGTTTTCCAAACGAACATTTAAATTAACAACGCTCAATATTCACCGCTCATCGCTCCTAAATGCTCCTAAAAGCTCTTCACCATTTTCATAGTCTTCGTGATATTATTTTTTGGGTAAAGAGTTACCCCGGTAAAGTATATTAAAACCAAAAATGTTAAGTACAAATGAAATGTGGCTGAAGTACCACATTAACCTCAAGCTAAACTCTTGATAAACTCCTAAAACTAGTGCTTATGATATGCCATAAACACTAGCAACTCTAGAAACAACCTACAAAATTGAAAACTAAAGACAATGAACAACCAAATAAGGCAACAACTAAACAATAAAAAATTTAAAAGCATAGCAATCTTCTTAAAAATCGACAGCAACATCCAAAAGCTAACCATCAGATAACGTTACACTTATACCATTATTTATCCCAAATAAATTACCCACTTTTATATAATTATTGCAAGAATTGTTACTTAATTTCTTAAAGTTGTTAATTGCAGTAATTATGGAGTATTTTGTGAAGACAAGATAAAAGGCGCATATTTTAGAGCTTAAAACGAAGATATTTGAAGATATTTATTTCTGACTCAATACGCCGTATCTAGCAAAGAAGATATGGCGTATCAGCGCCCGGACTTCACAAAAAAACGTGTATGTTCAATTCCCAATACAGCGTATCCGGATTACTACATACGTCGTATCCAGCTGGTCAAACAATCAAAGATCTTGCATTAAATGTGATTAAGGAAAGATATAACTGATTGATTTTGAACGTAGCCCGCACTCTAAGGAATACACCCCTATACGTCGTATTGACCTTACTCAATACGACGTATCTTTAAATTTTCAAAGACTATAAATAGAAGACTCAAAAACGAGTTTTTAGTGTGCAAAATCATATTCTCTATACCATAAACATAAAAATCGATTTTCTGAATAGAAGAAGAGCAGCCAAGGTTAAGCATCGATCATGATTCCATAGAAGACACCGTGTAATTCCTATACTCTTGTAATCATTTTATTTTTGGTATCGTTCGGTAAAACATTTAGTTTACCTTGGTTAATTGATCACACTTGTATGACTACAATAGTTATGGGCTAATACCCTCGAGTATGTGCCATCTTAATGATGATTCAATGTTTGGTTTGTTTAATCTCGATTGCTTAATTTATCATTGATTGTTTAATTATGTTTATCACCTAATACTTATCTATGTGCTTGAATATGCGACCTGTCATTCAACTGGGTCTAGTGATACTGACCAAGTAATCTAGATACTGGGATAGCTCTCTAGACCAATATAATCACAAATAATGTTCTATCTTTGCCTTTAGATTAGTAAGCTTAGTTGGCCTGGCAGGTGACGCTTGGACCAACGAGTACGTTCTTAATCATTGGTAAAGACTCAAACAGTGGACTACCAGTATATAAAGTACTGTCAAGCTGTAAGTGGGTAAAGTCCCGATGGGCTAGGGTTTAACAAGATAACTGGTATGTGCTTAAATACACATACCTTTTACCGAATAAAATGAGCTTAAATGACCAATAATACATGAAAAATACATTGTATATGTGTGTTTTGTGAATTATGTTATGCATGTATTGGATATATCAAAAAGGATAAAAATGAAGCTAAAATGGACTAACCCGAGCACGAGATTGGAAGAGTGCAAGAAATCGAAGCCGAAGGTGCATACATCTTTAAATGGACCAACCCGTACCCATTTTAATGGGCCGGGTCAGCCCATTAAAGATTTATACCTTATAAACCTAAAAAGCCTTATTAATAAACCCATTTATAAATCCATAAATCCTAATCATGTCTAATCCATATCTAAGCCCATGTACCAAGCCCAAATCCAAATCAATTATATAACCCTGGGTCAAAGTCCAAGTCAAAATCACTGTATATCTTCTCCCTTTTTCCCTCCTTTTTACATTTACATAGAGTAATAAGCAAGGATTTACCCATCCTGTTTCACCCAATTCTAGAAGACCAAGTCTGACACATCTATAGCCATGCTGGCAATCCCCAGCATTCTTATTAGATGAGGAGACATGGAGAGTGATCCAAAGGCTAAAATTGATGGATTAAAGTTTGTTATGATTGGAGGGATAAGATTGAAGATTGAGGGATGCTCCTCCAGCCTAGAAGCTTCTCCCACTCACTATAAATAGTGGCAGTCTATCACACAGTGGAATCATCTAGTTTTAGGAGTAGGAGTAGTGTAATTTAGCTTATTTTCTAGCTTATTATAATTTTCTTAATGTAATTTCCTTTTAAATCTTGTAATCTCTCTTTCATTAATATAAATCCAGTTTACTTTTATATTGTGTTTTAAATTCAGTGTTTAAGTTTTATGCAAAGTCCTTTAATATGTGTTTGGAAATAACTAAATAAGCTCAATAAGTTCTCCTTTACTCTTTAAGCTAGCTCTTATTCAATTAAGCTTTCTAAAGCTTAAACTAAATAAGCATTTTACCTTATGCCACCTCTAAATAAGCATCTTACCAGCTTGTTTTTAACAAGCTAGAGCTTGTAGATAAGCTCTTTTGAGAAATTATAAGTCCTTGTTTGAGCAAAGGACCAAGTAAGTTTCATTTTTACTATTTAGCTTAATTTCTAGTTTTGCTTATCATACTGCTTATTCTTTGCTTATTGTTGCTTAGTTGTGCTTATTATGTGGATTAGTAGCTTATTAGGCTAGTGTGTAATTCAAACTTAGTTTAAGTTTAGTTTTAAATAAATCTGCTCATTTTTAGTCAAATTAGCTTATTAGATTAGCTTAATGTTTAGTGCTTATTTTTCCTAGGTATTTGCTTGCTTGTTCTTAATATGCATAGTGCTTAATCTGTTTTAGCATATCAAGGCTTAGTTAAGTCTGTTTTAGCTTAAAATTAGTCTGTCATGTTTTAAAGGGGTGTTTGAGTCAAGCATTGATAATACAACAAAATTGTGTGCAGTCTGTTTTGGTTATCATATTAATTTTCTCAAGCTCTCATTAAGACTAAATAATAGTTTTAATAAGCTTAAGTTAGGTATTTTTGAGTTTTGAAGTTTGTTTTATCATATTCTCAAATCTGCTAGTTTAAATGTTTCTCAAAATGCTTATTTGATGATTTTTTTCAAATGAATGCTTAAGGTGTAGTTTGTGTGCTCATAATTGGTTTCATAAGCATCATTGAGAATCTGTATTAAGTCCTTTATCTTTGATTAGCATTTTAAACAAAATTCTGTCAAAATTGATTGTTTTGGTTCTAACTTGCAAATCATGTGAGGTCAATTCTTAGCTTATTTTAGGTTAATCTTTGTTGATTTTAGCTTATTGTGTTAAGTATTAAATCTGTTTCAATTTTTCAATTTGTTAAAGTCATTTTTGAGTCCTTCAATTCAGTTGCAAAAAGTCATTTTATCACCAAAAAGCCAAAAACTCAAGTAGTGCATCTGCCATTTCCTTTAGTCTTTTCTAGCTTATTTTCTAGTTCAATTTTCCTAATTCTAGCTTATTAGTGTAGTTTGAGTTTTGTTCATTATCTGTTTTTAGCTTTTAATATTCAAATCTTACTTATTGAGTCTTAAAGCTAAGCATAGCCTAATTAGTTCTAGCTAAAATAGTCAAGTAGTTTTAAGCTAACTATCATCTTTTAAGTAGCTTTTCTAGCTTATTTGTAAGTTTTGTCAAAAGTCCATTTATTAAAAGTGTTTATTTTAGCTTATAGATTAGCTTTTTCAAAAAGAAAAAAAAATATTTTTTACAAAAAGGAAGTCACAGGGTTTGAACCTGTGACCTCCCCCTCAACACACCAAAGCCTTAACCAGTAGCGCCCTTGGGACTTTTCTGTTATAACTCCATTTCCATTTCCTTTTATGCATTAATTCAGATTTTGCTTATTTGCTTAATAACTGCTTATATGTTTCAGCTTATTTTCCAGTTTTATTTTCTAAACTTTGGTAATAGTTTAAAGTATTTTTCATATTTTTTTTTCAGATTTCTATAAAATAGTTTAGTATTTTAATTAATTTCTAGTATTATTTAGTTATAAAATTAGTTTTAAATAGTTTAAAAATTCAAAAAAAAATTCTGAGTTTCAAAAATCAGTTTAATACATTTAAGTTTAAAAACTTGCATTTTGAGTTTTTAGAGTTTTAATTTGTTATTTTTAGTTAATTAGTTGATTTAATTTAGTTATTACATTAGTTTTTAATTTGATTTTAATGTCGTTAGGTTTTTAAATTGCTTTAATTTTCTAGTTTAGCGTGCCTTTATATGCTTTCCTTTTGCATTATTAGATTTAGAAACCAAAACCAAAACTTAAATGACAATCAAGCTTGATTTTCAACATGAACGTAGATTTCCATTCACCTCTCACCGAGGAGAACGATACACGTGTTGATTACTTATTATTCTTTCCTAAGAATAATTTGTATGATACTTTGCTTATGTATATGTATTATATATATATATTATTAAGAGGGATTTTTTTAACGATTATCAATAACCATTGCTTTAATCCCTAAGATAGATTATAATTAAACTAAATGATGCTTTATGCGGATGCGTTAATTGTGACATGATTCAACGTATCTAGGTCTTAGGATGATGTCCCGCCTAAGTCTTAAGAATGATATGCCGCCTCGAGATAAGCAGTCATTGCACTAAACAAACAAACCAACATTTAATCGGATTTAATATGGCTAATACAGTTTTCTATCATTTGGTTTGTACCGCTCTTTTATCTTCTGATTATCTTCTTGCATGCTTATTGTGTATTGAGTTAATTATTGTCACCATAAAACCTGTGTCAGTCTCTCGGGCTGAAAACCCCATTTATCATTAGAACTAGGTTTAGCATAGGTTTAACAAGTAATTAGAACTAACTAGTCTAATTAGATTAACTAAAATACTGATAGAATATAAGATTAACGACCTCGCTCTTAGTGTTCGACACCCTACTTACCACGAAACTTCATAAGATCGGGTACACTGCCCGTTAAAGTGTTGTTTTAGGATAAGTCGGCTAAATATAAATTTAAAACTTGGTAATCAATAAATATAACCTACATGACAGCACATCAAGTTTTTGGCGCCGTTGCCGGAGAGTGAAAATTTTTAATCGTTATTCTTATTAGTATTTCTAACTCCTAACTAGTTTAGCTTAGAATAATTTAATCTAATTGTTTAAATTCTGTTTGTATTAAACTAATTGTTTAATTAATTGTTTGCTTAATTGTGTGCTTAAATTTCTGCATTATTTAATTGTTTTTAAAAGTACTATGTTCTGGTCAAAACCCTGATACGGCGTATCCACCAGTTGGATACGACGTATCAAACCTTCTACCCAGATACATCGTATTGATCGCTGCAGTCTAAACAACGTGTGCTGTTCTTCCAAACAATACGGCTTATTCGGCAAAAATCAATACGACGTACTGACATTCAACAGATCAATACGACGTATTCAAATTAATTGAATACGGCGTATCGATCATAATATACAGTAGCATAACTAAATTTAATTTCCGTGTTTAATTTTTTGTGTCCTTTCTTTTAAGAGCCTATCCTACTGATTTATTATCCTCTGTTTCAGGTGATGCATGACAAGGAGTTCCACTAAGGAACTATTTACACCTTTGGAAAACTCGGAAATAGTATTTCGTTCAAAAAGGAGGCTTTTCGAGACACATGGTCTTGTAGAATAGAGTTCACCCGAATTCGATTTATTTTCTGACATCAAAGAACATTCAGAAGAAGAAGAAACTAAAGAAATTATGACGAAAACAATAGAGCAATACATGAGCAAGACTCGTGGAAATTATGGATCAGGAGTTGCTAGGCCCAAAATAGATGACAATACTCACTTTGAATTAAAAGGGCAATTTATCAAGGAACTTCGCGAAAATAATTTCAGAGGTTCAAAACATGAAGATGCAAACGAACACATTGAAAAAGTCCTTGAGATCGTTGACTTATTCCATATTCCCGAGGTGACTCAAGACCAAATAATGCTTCGAGCTTTCCTCATGTCCCTAACTGGAGCTGCAAGTCATTGGCTAAGGAACAAACCGTCAGGTTCGATTACAAATTGGGAAACCCTAAAAACAAAGTTTCTAAACAAGTATTTCCTGCCTGCTCGTACTGCAAAGAAAATGGAGGAAATTAACAACTTTCAGCAAGAACCTGACGAAAGCCTTTTCTGAGCCTAGGAAAGATTTAAGGAACTCTTGATGAAATGCCTCCAACACTATTTGACTGATATGCAAGATGTAATCTTGTTTTATAATGGGCTTGATGTTCCAACCAGATAAATCCTTGATTCAAAAGGTGCCATTCCTACTAAAACTGCTGCCGATGCAAAAGTAACCATCTAAGAGATGGCTGAATACTCTCAGAAATGGCACAATGGAACATCCTCAAAGACCAGAAATACTAAAACATCTGATGGACTTGCTTCTATCCAAGCCCAACTCAACACTCTCGGGAGAGAAATTAAGAAAGTAAACGAGAAGGTATACGCTGCTCAGGTCGGATGCGAGCTATGCAAGGGACCACACTACACAAAGGATTGTCCACTCAAAGAAGAGGGGAAAACTCTTGAAGAGGCTTACTATACACAGTTTGGTGCACCCTATCAACCGGGAGGACAGTACAGAGCAGCAGGGCCATGATTCTACCAACGCAACAATGAAAACTCTTCGTATCTCGATCGAAGACAAACTATGGAGGAATCGCTGACCAAATTCATGGCTGAATCAGCCAAGAGACACGAAGAGAACTCAAACATAATCAAAGAAATTCAAGCTTCTACTGATGCGGCTATCAAAAATCAACGAGCATCGATTAAGACCTTGGAGATTCAGATTGGTCAGCTGAGCAAAGTCTTATAAGAAAGAGGAATCAGAAGTCTATCCAGCTCAACAGAACCGAACCCAATAGATCAAGTCAAATCGATTTTGACTACTAAAGCTGATTCAACTAGGATACGCCATATAGGGTCAGGCCCATACACCGTATTAGACTCACAGTACAGTAACATATTTTCTGAAACAGTTCCCTTTCCTAGGCAACTACATGGTTACTGTTGTGATGATTAGAAGGAGGCACGTGAACTGAAGATTCTGGAAACCTATGATCACACATTGCCTCAAAAAGAAAAGGACCCAGGGAGCTTTACTTTACCCTGTTTTATTCATAATGTTTGTTTTGATAAAGCCCTTATTGACCTAGGAGCAAGTGTAAGTGTTATGCCATTCTCTACCTACACCAACCTTGGCCTAGGAGATTTAACTCAGACTAGTTTAACTATCGAACTGGTTGACAGAACAATTAAACATCCAAGGGGTATTGCTGAAAACGTGCTAGTTAGAATTGGTAAATTTATCTTCCCCATAGACTTTATTATCTTGGACATACCCGAGGATGACGATGTCTCTTTGATCCTCGGACGACCATTCTTGTCTACCGCCCATGCCAAGATTGATATTTTCAAAAGAAAAATTACTCTAAGGGTTGGGGAAGAGAAACTTGTTTTCAAAAGCAATAAACCCGCTACTAGCATAATTAGAAGGGTCTATATGATGAAAGAAGGAACGAATCTTGATTCCAAAACTAAGCTTGTAGGAGAGGCCGTTAATGAATCATTCAACCCACACTATGGTAATTATATTAAATTAAATGATTTGGGTGTACCTCTAGAACCTAGGATGGATCTGTTGATAAAAATATAATGCCTAAAAACATTACTAATATTTTTTCACATCTTTACGTTTTGATAATCACAAAATATAAAAATGTTCAACGTAAAATTAAACGTAAACAAGTAATTAGTAGTAAATTCTCATTTCAACAAATACATCACTTAAAGGTATGAATAAATAAATGCTTAATGCATTTTATGATCAAAGAAAATTTTTTATTCAACCTCACACTTTTATAAAATATTGTAAACATTTTATAAACATTACAAAATATTTTCTACAATTAAAAGAAACATTTGATTCAAAATAAACATTTTGAAATTCAAATTTTCGGACTTAAAACGGCTAGAAAAGTTCCAGAAAATTACCGCCCACCTATTTAAGAGGACCGACCCTAGGTGCTCCCCCCCAGTTTGTCCTATAAATACTGGACTTTTCCCTATATTTTTCTTACATTTTGCACTCATTCTTTCTGTTCTAAAACAGCCCACACATCTCATCAAAATCCTTTGATCATTTAATCATAAAGATTTGTTTCCAAGTGATCCAAGTTCAATTCCTCAAGTGCAAGAGAAGAATACTTCCATCCTCAAGTGAAGAAGTATTACACCTTTGTGTGTTGTTGTAATCTTA
>BQNB010165932.1:0-14165 GCA_026074375.1 Tanacetum coccineum | reverse complement strand
GTCCCACGTGTGGTTTAGGGTCGACTATGTCGACCCTAATATTTGGCCGTCCCTAAACAACCCTTTTGTTGTAGTGTACAATGGTATGATGTTGCGAAAACGTTGATAGAGTTGGGTGCAAACGTGAATGCTTATCTTCCAGGTAAGCTACAATTTACGTGTGTGGTTATGTATGTACAATGTAATGTATATGATTTTATCGATTGCATAACGTTGTGTTTCTCACTTTTGCTAACAAATTCTTTCAGGACGTCATGCGGGAACTACTTTTTATCATGTGGCAAAAAGGGGCTTAGAGCATATGGTTAAGCTACTGCTTTTTCATCATGTGGCAAAAAGGGGCTTAGAGCAGATGGTAAAGCTACTGCTTATAAATGGAGGTACCCGTAAACAAGTTAAATACAACAGTGCAATATGAAGTTAATTGCTTATGACCTTTCATTATGAAATATATGCTTGCTTACATGTCATTCATCACATCGTTTTTCAGCTAATGCTTTGGTGATGAATGATGACCGCCAAACTGCACTTGATGTTGCAAGAGTAAAGGGATATAGCAATGTCGTCCATGCAATTGAGGTGAATATACACAGCGAAAACCCTTTGTTTCTTTCTTGTCATATCTTCTTTAAATTCTAACATTTGATAGTTTCATGATCTAATACCGGCTTCTTAAGGCAGTGAAAAAGGCGAGATGTTACTTCATTCGAATGGACTAAGCGAGGATAGAACAACGGCTTTACGAGCTGGGCTGTTTTTGTCATTATGTTGCTGATGTAAGTTATTGTCGTCCTTCGATACTGGACTATGCTTTTGCGGCTGAATTGATGAACCTTTATATTGTATGAATTAAATCATACAGACTAAGCCAGAATGCGATGGGAGAAAGTTGCTTGAACTGAAATTTGTTGAAGCACCAGAAGATCAGACTTCTGCAGGTATCTCTAAAAATTCTCTGCTGTATTTTGTCTTTGGTGTCTTTATTGACGTTTAGCATATCAGAACCTAGGTTTGTTGCTTGATCAACTAAAATATCCAGCGCCGTAGAGAATTATCTATTGCTTTAGAAACAATCAAATAGGTACATAAGCTGTAGCAAAATCGTTAAAGATAAAACATAACCCGGATCAACTGTTCATTTTTACAAATTATAAAGAATCAAATTAGTTGAACTGGTCATCCATATTGTAGACTAAGCAATCATGCATATATCTGAATAACAGTTGGAGGATCTGCACTTTCTGTGAGACATCTTTTTAGGCAGCCAACAATCTAACACTAGAGTTAATATAAGACAAATCAATTACTTGGTAGTGTAGCGCAAGAAACGTATAGAAAGAGTTCGATAATTATGAAAGACAATAGTAGAGGACAACCCCAGTTTGTTTAAGTGCCAACAATTTTTTCAATAGTCTTTCTTGAGGTTATTGAAATTTTATTAAACATCAATTAGTCAACCAAATCCAATGCTTAGACGGTTAAGGATGTATGGTGATATCGAAAATGAAATATGCTAGACAGGGAAAATGTTTTAAGCAATTCATTAGTTCGTGGTAGATCGTGTGCTGATTAGATCATCCTCCAAGAAACAAGCTAGAGGTACATTGTTTATTAGTGAGAAACTGCTAATACATAGAACATAGGCTCCAACTGATTATACAAGCACAGTCTCCATTAGTTCAATACTAAAGTAAGAGGCTAGCTTCGTGGGTATACAGGTTAAAACAAGAAATTACTCTATTTGCTATTCTGTATTATTGATATCACCCGTGTGTAATCTAGGCCACATAAAACTTGTAAGTCCCTGATCTCATTACGCTGCCTCTGTTTCGTGAAAATAGATGTTATTAGTTACCACGAAGTTATGTTTATGAATATTCATACTATCAAGCATATGAAACTTCGTTTACTACACATAGCGGCTAAGAAACAAATGTCTGGCATTTATAGGAAACTCAATAACTTAAGGCTTTCAAGAGTTCAAACACGACAAACATTGTAGTGCCTTGTTATTTCATTCTCAGTACAATTTCGAAATTAGCTCCGACAATACCGTCGATATGATCTCGAGATTAGTGTGTCTATCCCTTCCAGAAGAGACAATAAGTGCTAGTAGTGGTTAAATAAAAGAGAATACTTATCTCGTATAGTCATACTTTTGATTGTTTGCAAAGTATCTAGTTATGATTTGAGCTTTTCTATTTAATGGACTTGGTTTAGGATTTGTAGTCATAACGCATGTTGTTAGAACAATTCCGACATTCACTTTCATTGTCTTAAGTATGTATAAATCTAATGAAGTCTATAATGATGATTGGGAATCGATGACTCATCTATTGACGGCATACTGTCTGTCTGTCTCAAATAATATGATGAATTTGGTGGTAATTGATGTTATGTATAGATATTACGGACTTGTGTACTAAAGGATTCGCATGAGAATAGAAGAGTTATGAGTACTCAGCTAAAGCTACCTATGTTTTTTGGGCTTGGAGGAAGGGGGTCATCCTAAAGAATGGGTTGTTTCAGAAATGGTTACTGAAGGAGAGTCTCGCGTATTTGTAGCAGCAGATTGAACAATAGCTACAACTGCATGTTTGAGTATTGTCTAAATACTTGTTATAATTGTTCGCTTATAAGTTTGTCATTTAGGTCTATACATGCGGCTATGACTTAATTACGATGATAAGTGGCCAATTTATAAGAGCTTAGAGATAACACACTTAAACACTCTCTATCATGGTTTTGTTCTGTGTTCTCTCCGCAATATTTTCGATCAGTTATTGGTATTTCTGTGAAACAGTATATTCAAATATTATAGTAGTAACTTTACTCATTTGTTTAATAGTTGGAAGCTTTTCAACTAACATAAAAACAATGCATATTTGAATCACTTTTTGGCTGTGATAGTATTGGTTCGATTAGTTATAATACTTTATGTTAGGTACGGTTTTATTATTTATATTAGTTCAATGTGACTAAATTATTTTTTGTTCTTCATATGTAGTTTTATAAGTATATTATAATAATACTATATATAGAATATAATATATTTAATTATATATGTATGTTTTGTTTGTTTTCTCTTATGCAGGAAATTATAGACTAACATAGAAAATTATGGCGTTTACTCATAGACAAGCTTCTCTCACTGCTCATATATTTTACATGCCCAGGAAAGTATCGTTTTTCTTAATCTTCTCAAGCCTATGTTTCTTTATTATAGCAGTTATCACATTACTGACGTGGCAAATGTTTAAACTTTAAGTGGAGGGAGGAGCCAAATATGGAAAAATAAAATTAATCAATATCCTCCGATGTTTGCCTATAATCCAAGCCATAGTTTTTCAACTGATTGTTCTTATGAACAATTACTTTTAAAACTATTATATATGCATTCTATTAACGAAACTATAAAATGTAATACTCTTAAGTAAGAGCACACTACCAAGCCCGATTGACAATAACATAACTAGCACATAACAGTCCACTAGATTTGTGATGAAAATTTATACTTAAAGAGATTCAAGGTATCCACCTTTGATTACGTAAGATAATTTTTGCCCTTTAGCTTATTCGAAGTTTAAGGTTTGAATAGCAATTGCTAAGTGTCATCACATTTCTTGCGTTACAGCTTTCTCTGTAAGTGTAGATCAATTTATAAAAGTTTGTACACACTTTTCTGGTAGCATTGGTTTATATCTGGTATAAAATTATATGACTTGAGCCTGGTTGGGAGAGGTAGTAGGTGTGGTACATTTAGTAGCTTAAGTATCTTATGCGTGTTTATCATGTACTAGACCGCAGTGAGTTTTTAAATAATAGACATAAATCGTATGTAAGAGTTAGAACTAAAATCACCTCGTTATTTTATGTTTAATGTACATTAAGGTCAATTCAAGTAATGAAATTTTAGTTTCTTCAGTACGTGTCGCTGAAGCACACAATTCTATTATTTTAGTTGTTGACAGTGTAGGTGTGCGGAGCACAGCGCCCAATATGGCGGTCTGGGAAGTATCAAAGTCAGATAAGATATGTCGAACCTTAAAGGCTCATACTGATTGAATGTGACTTAGAAACAGGATGCTTATTGTGTGGTAGAATTGGTCTCATGGAACGAGCTTCTACAGCAAGTCACAAATAGTTTGCAAAAGATCAGATTATTGTGCTGGATGTGACTTCATCGCACTTAACTGTTCTTCTGGCGCAATGTACATATGGGATCATGTCAGACAACGCTGAGAGAGAAGCTAAGGGTCGGGGTAATCGATTTAAAGCTATGAATTTCTGTCAGATAGGGACGCCGAAGATACGTTCATCCTTGTGTCTGTCACTGTTATATTGTGGCGACAATCTTGAGTAGTCTTTACTTTAGGGAATGTGCAGTATAATATTGATAAATTTATATTTAATAAAATGTTTAACTTAAGTGTGGAGGGGAGTCAAATAGGAAAAATTAAAATTAATCATATCCCTCCATGTTTGCCCTGTAATCCAGCCAAAGTTTTCAACTGATATTTTATGGAAAATCTTTAAAAACTAATATATATGCGTTTCTTTCCGAAACTAAAAAATGTATACTCTTAGTAAGGCAGCTCCAACAGGATTGACACTATAACTAGCACAAAACAGTCCACTAGATTGTGAGAATTAAACCTTAAAGAATTCAGGTATCCACCTTTGATACCTAAGATAATTTTTGCCTTTAGCTTATTCGAGTTAAGGTTTGAATGCAATTGCAAGTGTCTCATCCGTCGTTACAGCTGTGTATTTGTAAGTTGTCACCTTTTCTGGAGCATTGGTATTGGTATAAAATTATATGATTGAGCCGGTAATTTAGTAGCTTCAGAACTTGTGTTTGATTATCATTTACTAAACCGCAGTGAGGTTAAATAATAGACAAAATCATATGATAAGAGTTAAAATAAATCCCATGTAACTCATGTATTTGCAACACTCACTTTTAGTGCTATCCCGCTAAAGTATCCAAAGTTGAAGAAGAATGCTCAATCAAAAAAGTTTCGTGCCTGCCTTAGTAAGCGTTTGGTAAAAAAAGTTCAAAGTATAAGGCTTAAGTTTGGCATAATTAACCGATACATGTTATTCACCCTCATCATTATCACGTTTTTCCTCTTTGCAATTTTCGTCTAGGTGATCACGCCGCAACGGGCATGATTATGTGTCTTGTACAAGCTTATGGTAGCTATCTAGATTATGTCTGTGCAATTGAGTGACTTCACAAATATAAACCCTATCTAAGTGGCTTGAGTGAATATAAATCAAATACATTTCCTATGTGAGGTGCTCTGTTATATGTCTATGCTTGAAAAGTTAGTTAAAGTAAACACTTGTTAAATCCAAATTTTCTCCACGTCACAATAAATGATCTTGTTTTCTCGCTTTAATTGCTTGAGGGTAAGCAATAGCTAAGTGTGGAGGGATTTGATAACGCCTAAATTATACATATTTTTGGCGGCATTATTTATATATATTTTATCATTTCTCATGAACTTTTGGTACTTAATAGCATGAAATATGTGCAGGTTCACTTGATGACATCCCGAGCTTAAAACGATCAAAGTACAAGTGTTTATACTCATTGGAAGACAAGTTAGAAGAAAAGAATGGGCTAAAGCTAAAAATGCAAAGAAGTACGCCGCACATTTATATATGTGCGCCGCACTTCCTATCGAGTTTAAGAGAATTAAAGGAAATTAAATGAAGACTGCATTAACTCACCAAGTACGCCGGTTTTATACGAAAGTATGCCACACTTCCTTGTAGCACTAATGATTCTTGCATCGACATAGGCAAAGTACGCCGCACAATTTAGAATGTGCGCCGCACTTTCACCCCTTTTCAGCCTATAAATAGAGACAGATTTTCAAGCCATTTTGCATATCTCTCACACATTCATCCTCTCATCCAAAGCTTTTCACACAAAAATCTCTCTCAAACATCTTGAGTTGAAGATCTAAGAATGAAGGACACCATCATAGTATTTAGTGAATAAAGGTTCAGTAAGATTTGATACTTGTAACGGGGAGAGTTTGATCCATATGCTTACCCAGGCATAGTATGCTTCTTGTTTATCTTCATTACTTTGTTATGAACTTCGTAGCCATGAGAAGCTAAATCTCTCATGACTACTCGGTGATGATAATATAATAATTAAGCGTTTGGTATAATTGTGATCTTTTTAATCTTAAGCTTATGTTGATATCCTATCGTATCTTATCTTATCAACTTTGATTATCAACTTTGATTATATACTTATAACAATATAGGTCGAAAGACCCGTTGTGAACTATATAGTTTTAAAGATTTGTCTATGGTCTTTATCGTTCGAAAATAGAAATCCGCTTACATTATTTGATAAAAAAATAGATTTGATATAATAGTAACTGGATTGTTTGAGTGACACATTTGATCGAGTTAACTAGATATAAGTCTTAAGTTAAACAAGTTAATTTCTGAAAACGTTTTCTGACGAGAAACCTTTTTTATAAGTTTAAGTCCTAAATCTGATATCGTAATTATCACCATTGCTTAGGAATTATATAAAGCTATCCGAGTAGTCATCTTTCTCATTATTGAATCCAACATCATTTATCTTAAAATTGTTAAAGTTTATTTTAACTACGATTATTTGAACACAAATCAAATCCCTGTGGACGACCTGGTCCGACCTAAAAAATTATACTAAATACGTGGGTTAACCTTTTATCCGTGTGTTTTTGTTTAATATCCGGTAATTTTAGTCTTATAAATTTAAAGCTTTTAAAACACATCACAGACCAATCCTTGGGGTTATATCTAACTGACCTCTCCAAAATACGTTTAATAGCTCTATTGGTCACTTCAGTTTGTCCATTGGTTTGAGGGTGGTATGTTGTTGATAATTTATGAGTCACTCCATATTTTCGCAAGGCTTTTTCTAATTGAAATTTACAAAAATGCGTCCCCCGATCACTAATTAAAGCCTTAGGAACTCCAAATCTGGCAAATAACCCTCTAAAAAATTTAATTACAACTCGAGCATCATTCGTAGGAAGTGCTTGGGCTTCGACCCATTTTGATACATAATCGACCACCACTAACATATATTTATTACCCCTCGAGTTAGGAAAGGGACCCATAAAGTCTTATCCTCGTATTTCAAACACATCACATACCTGAATATTGTTTTGAGGTATCTCGCTTCTTGATGATATGTTTCCCGATATCTGACATGCATCACATCTCATTACATAATCTTTAGCATCCTTAAAGATACTAGGCCAAAAGAATCCTGATTTGTAGACCTTTCTTTTAGTAATCGAGGCACTGTGATGTTCCCCAGTTGGTCCAGAATGGCAGTGTGCCAAGATTTCATGGATTTTGCTTCCAGCAATGCATCGCCTCATCACATTGTCTGGGCATAACCTAAACGCGTACGGTTCATCCAAAAAATAGTTCTTTACTTGAGAGAAAAACCTTCTTCTTCTTTCCGGTGTCTATTTCGGAGGCACAATCTTTCCAACAATATAATTAACATAATCAGCATACCATGGCTCATCGTCATTAAGCTTGGCTTTTAATATCATAAGATGTTCATCGGGAAATTCATCAGCGATCTCTTCTTATGTGAATACTCCCAAATCTGGGTTCTCAAGTCTGGACAAGTGATATGCAGCTAAGTTTTCTGCCACTTTTTTGTCCTTAATTTTGATATCAAACCCTTGAAGAAGCAGAACCCACCTTATAAGCCTAGGTTTGGCATCCTGTTTACTGAACAAATACTTCAAAGCAGAATGGTCAGTGTAGACTACAGTTTTTGATAAGATAAGATAGGGACGAAACTTATCAAAAGAGAAAACAACTACAAAAAGTTCTTTTTCAGTAGTGGTGTAATGTTCTTGGGCATTATTTAGTGTTTTTCTAGCATAATAGATCGATTTAAATTTCCCATCTATTCGTTGTCCTAAAACAGCTCCAATAGCAAAATCACTAGCGTCACATATTAATTCAAAGGGCACATTCCAATCGGGAGATATTATGATAGGCGTTGTAGTTAATTTTTCTTTCAAAATATTAAATGCCTTTTTGCAATCATCAGAAAAATAAAATTTTGCGTCTTTCATCAAAAGTTGGGTCATTGGTTTAGAGATCATGGAAAAATCTTTTATGAATCTTCGATAAAATCCAGCATGACCTAAGAAACTTCAAAATCCTTTTACGTTTGTTGGGTAGGGTAACTTGGCTATTACATCGATCTTAGCTCAATCAACTTCGATACCCGCCCCAGAAATTTTGTGTCCCAACACAATTCCTTCTTTTACAATGAAATGACACTTTTCCCAATTCACCACAAGGTTGGTTTCTTTACACCTAGCAAGCATTTTATCTAAATTAGCAAGACATCAACTAAAGGAGTTACCAAATACCGAGAAATCGTCCATGAATACTTCCATAAAGTCTTCCACCATGTCATGAAAAATTGTCGTCATGCATCTTTGAAAAGTTGCAGGTGCGTTGCATAATCCAAACGGCATTCTCTTGTAAGCTAAAGTTCCATAAGGACAAGTGAATGTTGTCTTTTCTTGATCTTCAGGTGCAATTGGAATTTGGAAGAATCCTAAAAAACCATCAAGAAAACAGTAATATTCATTCCCTGATAAACGTTCTAGCATTTGATCGATAAATAGAAGATGGAAATGATCCTTTCGAGTTGCATCATTAAGTTTACGATAATCAATGCACACTCGCCATCCAGTAACTGTGCGAGAAGGAATCAATTCGTTGTTATCATTCAAAACTACAGTCATTCCTCCTTTCTTTGGGACAACATGAATAGGGCTAACCCATGAACTGTCCGAGATGGGATAAATTAACCCAGAATCAACTAACTTTACAATTTCGTCTTTCACCACATCTTAGACTTTAGGATTTAAACGCCTTTGGGGTTGAATGACTGGTTTGAAGTCATCCTCCATTAAGATCTTGTGCGTGCAGAATGACGGACTTATCCCTTTAATGTCCGACATCTTCCAAGCTATTGCCCCCTTGCCTTTCTCTAGTACCTGCAAAAGTAACATTTCTCCTTCTCGGAAAACTTAGATGAGATAATTATAGAAAAGGATTTAATACCATGCAGGTATGCGTATTCTAAGTGGTTGAGTAAATCTTTCAGCTCAGGTTTCTTTTCAGCAATCTCATTGGCACTAGCCGCATACAGGTGTTCACTATTGACTCCATCAGTTCTTGCTGTTTTCTGTGCTTCAGAATACGGCGTATTAACTGGGTCGATACGCCGTATTGGAATTCCAACGTCAGAATTGTCATTAGACTCGTTTCTTATAGAATTATAGCTCTCTAGGTCTGATTGATAAATCGATTTTTCTAGGCCCTTAAGTAAAAATGAATCCGACTGATCACTTCCTAACAATTCCTGAGTTTCTATGTTGATTGTGTTATCTAATTCATCTATGCCGTAGCACTCATCATCCTCAGCGGGTGGTCTTTTTATCGATTGATCTATGTCGAAGATTACTTCATCATCCACTACCCTAAGTGTTATCTTTTTTATTAAATACTTCTATCATAGCTCGAGCTGTTGTCAAAAATGGTCTTCCTAAAATTATCAAAATTCTAGAGTCTTCAGGCATATCTAAGATAACAAAATCGATGGGGAGGACGAAGTTTATCAACTTTTATAAGAACATTTTCTATTATTCCCCTTAGGTACTGGATGGACCTATCTGCAAGTTCTAAGCTCATTCTAGTAGGTTTTGGTTCTCTTAGACCTAACTTTTCATACATCATATATGGCATTAAACTTATACTAGCTCATAGGTCTGCTAATGCATTATTAATATGTAAGTGGCCAATGTCACAAGGAATAGTGAAACTCCCTGAGTCTTTTTCTTTTGATGGCACTTTGTTTAGTAATACTGCCGAGCACATTTCGTTCATCATAACTGTACACGCTTCTTCGAGCCTGGCCTTATTAGTCAGCAAACTTTTCAGAAATTTGGCGTACTTTAGCATTTGAGCTAGGGCTTCAATGAAGGATAAATTGATATGGAGTTGCTTCAGATTTTCTAAGAACTTCCGTTGCTGAGCTTCTTCTTTTTCTTTTCTTGACCTACGAGGAAAAGGAATCGATGGTGTATGTACCTCAATTGATGGTTAAATAACTTGTTCTTTAGTTTTCTGAGGTTCATTTTTAACAAGGACTTCTATTGGTGCAACTGGCTTGTCATGATGGAACACCGAAGGTTCTTTGGTATGAATGTTGTCATTGTGAATACCCTGAGTCGTTGTTTTTCCTTCTCTAGTAGTTACTCCTTTAACTTTACTATTCGATATTAGAGCATTATCGATTACCTTTGACAACCCATGCACTTCGAACCTGAGCTCGCTTAGTGAATTGTTCCTTTCTTTAAACAAGAGCTCGTTGGTTGTTCTAAATTCTTTAATGAATGCACTCATCTCCTCTTGTTCTCGTTTACCTTCATCGATAAATATGTATACCCTAAGTCGTCGTTTTTCCTTCTCTAGTATTTACTCCTTTAACTTCACTATTCGATATTAGAGCATTATTGATTACCTTTGACAACCCATGCACTTCGAACCTGAGCTCGCTTAGTGAATTGTTCCTTTTTTTTAAACAAGAGCTCGTTGGTTGTTCTGAATTCTTTAATGAATGCACTCATCTCTGTTGCTATTTCATTGAATTACTGTTTCAAGTTTAGGGGAGAATTATTGGGATTAAAAGTCTTCTTGATGTTGTTTGAATTAGTGCTGCTCATGTTTGTGTTAATGCTGCTCAGCTGGATTTAGTGCTGCTCATGAACTTCAAAGAAAATATGCTAAGTGTTTACTACTGCTAGTACAAAGTTACTACTGCTAGTGAATATTAGTACTGCTAGTGAAAATATGCTAAGTGTTTACTACTGCTAGTGAATATTAGTACTGCTCAAGGTTAAGACTGCTCAGAGATAAGTTAATGCTGCTAAGGTTAATAAGTTAGTACTGTTTGTTGTTAGTACTGCTTATATGATATGTATTAAGTTATTTGTTTATAGAAAAGATTATGGATACTTAGGAAAGTATTGTAAGCCGACTAGGGCTCCTTGGTGTATAAAAGGAGGTCCTAGGGCATAGAGTTTGATATCTTTTATCAATCTTTTGAAGTCTTAGACGTATAATTCATAGCTTCAAGGTCTTTGTAACCCTAATACTTTGAGAGTATTCGTATTATTATCATTAATAATATTGGAGCTTATTTGTTGAATTGTATATTCATTGAATTACTGTTTCATTGATAATTCTTCTTAATATTAAAGATTAGATTCCGTATAATCTTTAATACATTCAAACACAGTTTCTACTATAGTTGTGTTAGATTTATCTAATATAACTAAACCTTAAACAAGCTTAAGGAATTCGATCTATTGAAGTGGGATCAACAAGTGGTATCAGAGCTTGTTGAGAAGCTGTGAATAAGAAGAACCTGTTTTTGCTAAAAGATATGGATCAAGATTCTGCACACATGGTGGCTGCATCCAAAGTTCCCATGCTCAAACCTGGTGAGTATGAGATATGGAGGATGAGGATTGAACAATATATCCAGATGATAGACTATGCACTGTAGGAAGTCATAGAGAATGGTGCAACCTTGCCAAAAACAAAAATTGTGGAAGGAGTTATGACAGAGATGCCTATTACAACTGCTGAAGAAAAGGCTCAGAGAAGATTAGAGGTGAAAGCTAGAAGTACTTTAATGATGGGCATTCCCAATGAACATCAGTTAAAGTTTAACTCTATAAAGGATGCTAAGAAGTTGCTGGAAGCTGTTGAAAAGAGATTTGGTGGGAATGCAGCTACAAGAAAGACTCAAAGGAATCTCTTAAAGCAGCAATATGAAAACTTCACTGCTCCAAGCTCAGAGATGCTTGATCAAACTTTTGATAGGCTTCAAAAGCTTGTGAGTCAGTTGGAGCTTTTGGATGAAAAGCTTTCACAAGAAGATGTTAATCAAAAGTTATTAAGAAGTTTGTCACCTGAGTGGAACACACATGCTGTTGTGTGGAGGAATAAAGCTGATTTGGATACAATGAGCATGGATGATCTCTACAACAACCTCAAGGTGTATGAACCAGAAGTTAAAGGGATGTCTAGCTCAAGTTCAAGCACACAGAACATGGCTTTTGTGTCCTCTTCAAATAACAACACTAGCAGCACTAATGAAGCAGTTAATACTGCTCATGGAGTTTCTACTGCTAGCACTCAAGTTAATGCTGCTAACTCTACAAATATTGATAACTTGAGTGATGCTGTTATTTGTGCATTCTTTGCTAGTCAACCAAATAGTCCTCAACTTGTACATGAGGACTTGCAACAAATCCATCCAGATGACATGGAAGAGATGGATTTGAGATGGAAAATGGCCATGTTGACTATGAGGGCTTTGTAGAACTTTGAGATTTTGCTTAGATGTGATAGTTACCATGGTTCTTGGAATCCCGTTGAGAATTGTTGATTACATCTCAACCTTTAAACTCTCTGGCTAACTTACCAACCTCGTATTCTGTTCTTCTATGTAATGATCACTTGGTGAAGTAAACTCGATATACCAAAACTTGGAATATGAAAGAAAAA
This sequence comes from Tanacetum coccineum, assembly GCA_026074375.1. Lineage (NCBI taxonomy): Eukaryota > Viridiplantae > Streptophyta > Magnoliopsida > Asterales > Asteraceae > Tanacetum > Tanacetum coccineum. The sequence goes on along the minus strand of BQNB010165932.1, from coordinate 1,520 downwards.
TCCCCCAAATTGTTACTTAAGCTTTCACTGTTGTTGATTGAAGAACGGTGCCAGATTAAATCTATAAAGTACTTCTATACCACTAACCCTGAACAAGTATAAGATGTACAACACCTTTCAAATTATCCACATTCTGTCTTCTGAGTGTGACACTTGGGACTACAATGTAACTCCTTTAAGTGTAGTTATCAGGTGGTAATCCAACCACCCCTGACTGCTGGTAACTAGATAATTCAAGTCTCAATCATAACCGTTGTACGTTCAAGCAAGTCATCAATCGATTTGATTGGGTGTGAAGAAAAAAGGTCGAGTTAGCAATAGACAGGAAGTCTCGATGATGAAATAAGTAGACGCCTTCGTGAAACCCAACTCTAGATCAAAATATAGGTGATGACCAAGAATCAACACTCGTGATCACTTGGTATCGTTAGTCGAATCATCTAGCCGTTTGTCAATTTGTGAATCTTATTCGGATCGTTTTTAGTGTTATGTATCGTGTTTGTTGTGTTGTTGTAATCAATTAACTTCACGGGATTTTTACAATTCTTATGATTCTAAACCGCAAAAAAAAACGACTTAACAGGATTTTGCTAAATCACGAAAAACGTGAATAAATAAATTGTTGTTGGTGAAATCATTGGTTGAAACATGAATACGTGGGTATTTTTGTTGACGATCTAATGAGCATAAAATGGATAACTGGTGCACAAACGTGTTGCTTTTTGGAAGGAGTTTAGCTTTGGAGGACTATGGTTGAAATTGTAGCAATTAAGGACTAACGGTGTAAAGCTAATTCGACAAAGAGGGTTATTAAGGCAACAAAGTACTTATGATGAAGTCGTCTTAAAATCCAGGGACTAAAAGTGTAAAAGTCGAATTTTTGTTAATAATTACACACGTTTTCCCTCCTGTTCAATTGTCTTCATTGTTTTAAACTTGATAAACATTAGAAAAGATGCAACGTTTGTGATTTTAATCCCGCGGTGTTGTACGGTTATCGTCGGTAACAAATAAATATACCACGTCGATCGAAACGATGACACGAGCACGATGGTGTATGTCTTATGTCCCGTCGAGCACCGTCACTCGAAACCGAAATCCGAAAATTTGTTAAAACGTGTAAATTTTGTTCGGTTTCTTTTATAGTTTCACTCGTTCGGCTCTTGTAAGACAAATACTAGATCGGTTGTGTTTTCAAGTTGACTAGTTCGGCTCAACTAGAAAGACTCGTTCGGTTCACATCAAAAAAAAATTCGTTCGGTCCTTTAGATTGTTACTCGTTCGGTTCTAGTCGTGTTCCACTCGTTCGGTTCAAGAAGTTTCTAACTCATTCGGTTGCTATTGAAACAACTAGATCGGTTCCTCAAGGTTGAACTTGTTCGGTTCACTAGTTCGGGTCATCAAAGATTGAGACTAGTTCGGTTGATGAAGGTGTGTACTTGTTCGGTGCTTCGCTTCTTTCTAGTTCGGCACAATTAGATCGGTTCCAACATAATATCAAACACCTTGTATGCGACTTC
>BQNB010165931.1:0-11224 GCA_026074375.1 Tanacetum coccineum | reverse complement strand
CTTAGTTGTATGATCATAGAAAAACTGAGGTTTCGTCAACATGTGAACAGTTTGTGCAGATTGATCTCTTTTAAAAACAATATTATCTAGCTGTTTGATCCTCTTTTCTAAAGCAATCTCTCTATCGATGTTCCTAGATTCTTCTTTCTTAAAATCATTTTTGAGAAGAGTAACTGTTTGCATTAAAGATTCCTTTTCTTTCAAATGTTTAGAAAAAGTTTGTTTAAGATGATCAATCTCCACAGACTGTGTACTTGAATCTGAAATGTTATCATTACTCTTTAAATTAACATTTTGTTCTTCTTTTAAAACTTTAACTTGTTCCTTATATCTTTCAAGCTCAGCAGTTAAAGTATCATTGACACTTTTATTGTCCAGATTTATCTTGGTACAATTAACTACTTGGGTTTTTAGTTGTTCAATCACAGATAATATCAGTGCATCTTGTTGTGCAGAAGAGTTAGAATTCTGAATAGCTGCCTGTTGTGATTCAATCACATACTAAGAATAAGGAATGATATTGCTATCACTGGTTATTTCAGCCTCTGAATGGTTTATAACATTCGACTGTTCCCAAGACTGCATTGTCTGCACAGCTTGATTAATCATATTGTTATTCACATTATCATTGATTGTGTACCTTAGCGAGAGCATCTAAACCATAATGAGATAAATTCGCCATGAGAGCAACGTTGGCAGTGTTGAATTCATCACAATCAGAGTCATATGCATCCAAATCATTAGCTTGATAACCATCATTGTGAGTAATGACAGTTTGTGTGGCTTGACCTTCTGCAATACATGGATCTGCCAAAAATGTTAGTTCCTCCACATGTAGAATTTGACCATTTACTTGAGCTTGTACCAGCAACACTTTATCCTTAAACTACAAATCATCCCATTTTCTCTTTGGTTTAGTGCACTGTTTGGACATGTGCCCTTCCCCTTTGCAGTCGTAACAAATAACAGTTCTTTGTTTCCTAGAATTGCTTCCACTTGCTCCTAGAGTGTAGGTCCTTATAGTACCCGAAGCAAAAGAAGTTTGTCTCCCTAAAATTGGTTGTAAGGTCACTCTCCCATCATTAATGGTAGCATGTTTCCTAGGGTTTGACAAATTCCTCAGCTGATTTTTGGTAGTGGGGTAGCGGGAAGTGACAACAGCAGTCAAGAAAGACATCATGTGATTGATGGAATCAATGGGATCATCACCTTTTAAGAACACGAAACAAATTAACCTTTTCTGGTTGGGAAAATTCAAGATTGATTGGATAACTAAAAAGCATATTACCCATTGCGGGATCTGATGATAATGGAGAATAAACGTTGTGGTGAATTGATGATTGATACTCATTAGATGGATAAGTGATTGAAAGAGGTGTTGATGACTGATGAGTTGAGTATTGTTGAGAGTGATAAGGTGAACCATACTGTGGTGACTGAAATGATGAAACTTGTGGTTGAAATTGAGTGTTTTGGAATGAGTTTTGATGATTTTGATAAGGAGACTGGGTCATCTGTTGGGTTGCAACTAAAGCAAGCGGATCATAATTGCGTTCATGCATTAAACGAACCTCATTTGCATGATATTTGTGTTTTCCCAAGTAAGCATGAAGCTTATCAACATTAGTTGTGTGCAAATCCCAAACCAATTTGACATCTGTCACAAATTTGCTCCATTCAGGAGGAAGAGTATTCAAAAACTTGGTGTTCACTTGAAATTGTTCCAGTTTCACATTGTAGATATTCATATCATTCAGCAGCAGAGAAAATCTCAAGTAGAAATCACGCAGTGTTTCTCCCTTCTTATAAGCAAACTTATAGAATTCATCATAAAGCTTACACCCCCTTTCTTGTTTCGTTAATGAAGTTCCTTGCATAAGAAGTTGAATTCTTTCCCAAAGTTCCTTGGCGACTTTATGATTACTAACCAATGCATAGACCTCAGGTGGTAGCCCTTGGAGAATGATGTTTGTTGCCTAGATATCACAATCAGTTTGAATTGCTTCTGTAGGAGATAACTCAGAATATCTCTTAGGTCCAGTCACTCCATTTCCTCATTAAGCCAAATGAAGTGGACCATTTTCAACGGATTCAAGAATCATTCATCCATCTATTTAGCATGTATAGTTCCATTCTGCTTTTCCACAAATCATACATATTCTTTTCCAACATAATTGGAACGATTGTCAGTACCCGAAATGAATCCTTTGTGTCAGCAAGAGTCGTACATATGAATTGTTACAAAGATTACTTGGTTGATCGACGGTGGTAGAAAGAAATTGTGTTTGGTTGAGTGGTTGTTGAGTCTTGAAATAATTCTTGAAACTACACGGGATTTTACAATTCTAACAAAACGAAAAACATGTTTTAAGTTTCACGGGATTTATTTACAGTCAAAGAAAAATCCGTATAATGTTAGAAATTTAAGTTGATGGGTTTGACTAGTTTGGTTTTTCAAAGAGGTGACTAGTTCGGTTGTAAAAAAAATTAACTAGTTTCGGTTGTCAAAACGATTAACTAGTTCATTGTCAAAGTACTAACTAGTTCGTTCCACAGGTTCGTTTATCTAGTTTCGGTGTGTCAAACAAAAGACTATTCGGTTCCACTGGGCGATAACTAGTTTGGTTCCAACACAAACAAACTAGATCGGTTCAACTGGTTCGGTTAACTAGTTCGGTTCCAACATAAACAAACTAGATCGGTTCCACTGGTTCGGTTCACTAGTTCGGTTCCAACACAGATTGACTAGTTCGGTTCTAACTCACAAAACTAGTTCGGTTCCAACTAAGACGAAACCCAAATTTTCAAAACTCAAAAAGACACATTTTTTATTGGTTTTTTGCAAAAAATCTTGTACAACTAGTGTTACTAACCCTATAGGAACAAGAAAAATGAAAACTTTAAGGTTTTAAAGCCGAAAAAATTTTAAATCAAGATTTTGCTCTTTATAAAGGTTTTGAACATAAATTAAAAGACAAACACAAAAACTAAACACACCACTCCATGGCTCTTGGTACCAATTGAAGAATACTAGTAATCTATGATAAAAAATCAAGAACTAGAGAGAAAGTGAGTGGAAGGAAGGTTTTGTTTCTAGAGAGAGAAAGTAAGAAAACATGAAACGCATATATGAAAAGTGAAATACAAAAACCAACCAACCACCTCTCCAAGGCATGGAGAGGTGTATATATAGTCCTATGAAGGGCAACCATGGGCCTTAACGGGCCTTTCCATGTGGCCTTGTCAGACTAGGCTTACTAGACTAATCATATAACAAACTACGGGCTAAGACTATTACAACTTGGAAGTGACCGATACTTTTCTTGTTTCCAACAACTGACTTGGATTGTTGTATCCAAATTGTTCATGTCAGTCTCTGCATCATCATCTTCATCACCTCTTGGAGGAAGTCGTATATGCTAATATCTTCCAAAGCAGGCATATTTGGATCAAATGGAAGTTCAATGCTTGTTTTTGCACCAACAACATTAACCTTATTTGTGCTAGCAGCATTAACATTGTTAGTGCTGTTAACATTATCCTTCTCTTGATCTTTATATTCACTATCTTTTCTTGGATCTTCACAACCTTCTTTCCATCATCACTTGAAGGTTTGGATCCATCATCATGAGAACTCTTTGGATCTTGGGAAAATGGTGGATCAGCAGTCCATAATGGTAGCAAAATGTAATCTTTGACAGGTTTTGTCTCCTTTCTAGCTTGACCTGCATTATCACTTGCTTTTGTACCTGCAAAACCATTAGACTGTGTACCTGCAACAATTGGCTCATAATTCATTAATTCCTGAAGTGCATCAATATCTTTAAATTTAACAAATACCCCCCATAATCTGGTCCACTCCTTGCAAAATTATGTTTACTTTCATTGAACCTAATATGCAAGTTTCTTCGCACATATCTGTTCTACTACTGAATACTCTAAAGACTTTACTATTCAAAGAGTATCCAACAAAGAAACCTTCATCAGCCTTACCATCAAATTTGCCTAAGTGATCTATGGTATTAAGAATGGTAACAGGACACCCAAATGGTCTCATAAAACTTAAAGTTGGTGTTTTACCATGAAAAAGTTCATATGGAGTCTTGTTATGAGGCTTAACTACTAACACTCTATTCTATACATAGCAAGCAGTATTAATTGCTTCTGCCTAAAAAGTAGTTGGCAACTTAGAATCAGCTAGCATAGTCCTAGCAGCCTCAATTAGTTTCCTATTCCTCCTTTTAGCAACTCCATTTTGTTGAGGAGTTCTAGCTACACTAAATTGTCTCAGAATACCCTTCATTTTACAAAACTGATTCATTTCTCTGTTCTTAAACTCAGTTCCATTATCACATCTAATCACCTTAACCTTGTGATCTACTAGATTTTCTATCCCAGTTATAAAGGACTCAAGAATGCCACTAGTCTCATCCTTAGTAGCTAAAAAAAACCCATTAAACTTACTATAAATCATCTGTGACAGACTAGGCAAACATTTTCTTTTCATAGAGGCAAATTACAAATGTTAGACCAAACAAGTCCATATGCAACAAATGTAAAGGAAGACTGATTGAGTTCTTTTTTTTGACTTACAAGAGGCTCTGTGCTGCTTTCCCTTTTGACAAGCAACACATGTTTGATCATTTTCAAAAAGTTTAGAAGGTAAACCTCTTACAAGATTTCCCTTAACCAGTTTATTCATGGTTTTAAAGTTTAAGTGACCTAGCCTTCTATGCCAAAGTTTAGATTCATCAGATGTGGCTTTTGCAAAAAGGCAAGTTAAACTTCCTTTAGGAACTATGTTCTTTAAATCAACACTATACATATTGTTCTTTCTAGGAACTCTAAGTAAAATTTGACTTTCATCAATTAACTTAAAGTTTGGAGATAAAATAATACATTCAGTGTCATTAAAAGAGCACTATTCTTTTTATCACACATTTGTGAGACACTAAAGAGATTAAACTTTAACTCTCTCACAAAATACACATTTTCAAAATCTAGATTACCAGTTTTAATGGTACCTTTTCTTGTGATTTTCCCTCCTTTTGGGTTCCCTCTAAAAGTAACATATCCTTCATATATCTCTTCATAGTCTGTAAGATAGGACATGTTCCCTGTCATGTGCCTTGAGCATCCATTATCAATCACTCCTTAATCCTGTAAATCCATTTGTGGATTGCCTTGCACATTAGATAAGAAAATCAGTTTCTTTTGGGGACCCAAGCCATCACTGACTTGGTTCTGCCTTGTGCATCAACATAATCAAACTTTTTTAGGGTGATTGATGCACTGTCGTGTTTAGAAACATGGTCTAAAACTTTAGTCTTTGGTTTTCAAACCCAACAAGCTGAGGTCTTAACAGCATTAACATTATTTCCCTTAATAGCATTAACTACTGCTTTTGGCCTAGTAGTAGTAACTTCTTTACCCCTAACAGTATTAACCCTTTGATTAATATTACTATTTTTAAATGTTATGTTCTTATTAATGGGCCTCTTAATAGTTGAATGTGCCGTTTTAGAAAGATATGACATTGGTATAACAACATTCACTGTTGTTTTTTAGTGAGCAACATTAACTTGTCTAGCAGTATTAACTGATACTAAGCCAGACTTCATTAGTATTGCTTTTGGAATCATGTTATTTTTAGCACAGGGGTGAGTCTTTTTAGCAAAGTTTTGATGATTAACCCTTTGAGCATTGTTCCAAGTAGGTTTTACCATCCTTTGATTTTGAAACTGTTTTTGATGGTAATTGCAATCAATCTACAAATGATCAAAGCTTCCACACACATAATAGGCCTTATTAAACATCTCAAAATTGCTTCCTAGTCTTTGAGACATCATATTGTTCTAAATTTTTTAATTGCCTCTTGGATTGTGGGTGTTTTGCCTATGTTTCTCAACATGTTTAACAGTTTTCCTAGCAGTTTTCTCTTGTTGCTTAGGTTTGACAAACTCTATCTTAGCAATACTAGGCTTAACTGTTTTATTCTCAGTTTTAGTTTGAGACTGGTATGTGCTTAAATACACATACCTTTTACCTAAATAAACGAGCTAAAAAGACCAATAATGACCAATAAATACAGAAAAATGCATTGTATTCGTTTGTATTGTGAATTGTGTCTTGCAGGTAACGGATATTGCACAAAAGGACAAAAACAAAGCAAAACGGACAAAACCAGGCACGGGAATGGAAAGAGTACAAGAAATCAAAGCCGAAGGCAAATTTATCTCAAATCCAATCCCATTAAACCTTTAACCTAAAAAAACCCCAAAAACAATTGCACCGTTAATCCCTGAATACTTACACCGTTAGTCCAAAACAATTACACCTTAAGTCCTTAATTTAACCCCGTTAACTCTTTTTCTTAATAAACCCTCCCGTTAACCCAAAACCTTTACCCTGGCCCAACCCCCTTTCATAAGCCCAAGTCAAACGTGTAAAAGAACGGGTCAACACCCCCAAAATCATAATTACTGTTCATCGTCCCTACCTTTCCCTCTCATTTTCACAATTCACACGCAAGGTAAAAAATCAACCAAGTATACATTCTCCCAACTCTTCTAGAAGTTCATGACGCATGCCATGACGTTTTGGCATGCCAAGTTGGCAATCCCAATGCCAATCATTGGCCAATGATGCGTGGCACATGATCCAAGGGCTCCCAATGATTGCGTGAAGAATAATCATGATTGGATGGACGAGATTAAAGAGAGAGGAGCGTCTTAAGGTTCTGGATCCTTCCTCTGAGCACTATAAAAGGAGAGCTCCTCACACACAAGGGCGTCTAGTTTTTTTAGCTTATTTAAGTTTTTAGCAGCTTATTGTAATTTTTAGTTTATTTGTCAATCATTTGTATCAAAAAGCTTTGTAACCTCGTTTCTATTTAATAAGAGTTAAGTTTTAAAGTTCTAAAAAAAGGATCTTTCGATTCGATCTTACTTGCATTTGCCTTGTCTTCGCGTAACCCCGTTTTTCCACCAAAAATAGCAAAAATCTGCCAAAATTTAAAATTTTTTAAAAAGAGAATAAGTGTGTCGACGCATAGTTTTGTCTTTTTAGGAATAAATTTTGACTTGATTGAGCATGTTGCGCTCTAGCTTGCCCCTTAAATTATATAAATTTAAGCTTTTGCTAGTCTTTTATACAAGAAGCTTTAAAACGCGAATTCTAGCTTGAAAAAGCCAAGAGTTTTGCAAGCTTCCATGTCAGTCTTTAAATATGCTAAGCTTGTTTTATTAGACTAAGCATTCGCGGATCTTTTTATTAAAGATTTCAAATTTGCTAAGAACGAAAAATGATAGAGTTTTATATAAGTTAGATGCTAAACATAGAGTAGTTGGTTCTCTTTAAGGCTCATAGAGGTTAATTGTGGCTTTTTGCTCCCATCAACTTAATAAACGTTATATAAGTGTTGAATAAATAAAGTTACTTTAGGTTTTTGCGATTCTTAGTTTAAATCACTTCGTAGAGATTCCTTCTGGTAAAAGTAAGGTACACATCGAGGTTTTGTCAGTGTTGTGGTGAAATAGACTCCTGGACCATAGTCGGCTCGCATACCGATGTGGCAGTTGTTAAAAGACCACATGACTTGAAATTTGGCTAATAATAATAATAATGTAATAAACCGAAGCTGAAATAAGACCACTATCTCTTGCCGACTCACAACCGATGTGGTAGTCGTTTAAAGGGTGGAGGTAATAATAATAATAAAACTGTGGGCTGATAAAAGTTTACTGCATCTTGCCGGCTCACAACCGATGTTGCAGTCTTCTAAAAGGTCGAGGAAGTTACCGAGGTCAAAATATGTTTACTGCATCTTGCCGGCTCACAACCGATGTTGCAGCCTTCTAAAGGACCGAGGTTTAATAATGTTGCTATAATAACAGTAATAAAGCCAAATTTCGACTCCGAGGTTATCTAAAAAGGATAACTGACTCGCGCGAACTCACCCCTTATTTATGTGTGTAAATAAACGTAAACATATATAAACACACAACAAGGGACGAAAACACGCGAGAGCAATGAAAACCGGAAGCAGTATAGAGTGTTCCCGGGTCGTTATGTCCCAACGAGGCTGGAATGGAAAATCGAAAGACGATTGATGATTGATGTTTGAAAATGACAAGGATGTGATTGGGAACTAAACTTAATGAGCAAATGCACATAAAAATAAGCAAAGAAAATAAGCTGGAACTAGAATAAAAGCTAGGAATGGTAAAAACACTTAAAACTTTTTACACTAAAACACAAATAAGCTTAAGACAGGTTAAATAAGCTAAGCTAACTCTAAATAAGCAAATTCAAAAAGCAATTAAGCTAAATTAAGCAAGAAAAACTCAGCAGTACTAACAGCAGTACTAACAGTATTAACTAACAGTAGTACTAACAGTATTAACTAACAGTAGTACTAACAGTATTAACTAACAGTACTAACTTGGAGTTAGTACTGGTAGCTTTAAGTTAGTACTGGTTACTTGAGGTTAGTACTGTTAGTACAATGAAGCAAGAAATAAACAATTAAGCTAAAACAGATATTTAACTAACCCTAATAAGCACTCAGACATAAGAATAAGCAACTAGAATAAACTAGAATAGCAAATAAGCTAAAAAGCTACAAACTGATTTACTATTGGAAATACTTTGAAAAGGAAAATAAGCTTAAATAAGCTTACTCCTAAAAACAGTAAAGGAAAATGGTTTAATTTATTCTAAAAAGCTAAGGAAATCTTAAATAAGCAGAAATAATAAGCTGATAAACTAAAATGAACCACCAGTATTAAAAGTTTAAACTAACAGTACTAACTTGGTGTTAGTACTGGTAGCATTCAGTTATACTAGTTCCAAAGTGAACTATGCAAATTAACTTATAACTAGCAGTTTTTAAACAAATACACTAACAGTACTATGTAAGAAAGTGTTACAAACTATTTTTCAACCTAACAAAAGAAGCAACAATACCACTAAAACGTTCTGCAGAAAATAAAACAATAAGAAAAAGAAAACTACCAACAGACCCATTGCTGCAAAACAGGTCGAACGAATGAATCTAGCAAGCTCCTAGCCTTGCATAAAACAACTAGTGAGAGTCATAAACCCAGCTAGAAACTGGCTTTATCATCCATAACATAATTTGTATATATTTGAGAGTGACATTTGTGATTTCTCTTACAACTAACTTTTTTATTTTTACTTAATGATAACAGCTTATAAGTAGCTGGTGGTAAAGCTTTTTGAACACAAAACAATAGATTAAGAAACTTAACACTGTATTGTAGAATTGACTTAAAATACTCAGATTTGCATTAAAACCTGAAAGTGTACAAGATGAAAGTAAAAAAGCTGTACTAGAGACATGAAAATAAGCTAAGTTAAAAACTGAGATTAATTAAAAAACTAAAAACTAGATAACTAACTAGATGCCTCAAAGGCTTACACAAAGCTCTATTTATAGCCGAAGTATTGGACTTTCAGCTTGTGCTTCTTTGGAGAGTAAAAACGAAGTGTGCTTGTTGTGAGAGGTAATTCTCAAGCGAATCCCAGCCTTTAATTTCATTTGTGCTTCATTGGAGTCAATCTCAGCCATTGAAGATACTTTGGAAAGGTGAGGGATTGCCAACATGGACTTTATACCAGCGGGTGGGTTTAGATATGGGGATGAAAGATTTTGCCTAGGGTGTCGAGTGGTTTTGCCGGAGAGAAGGTATGGGAGACATCAAGTTGTATCCTGGGTTTTGTTGGGCGGGAAAGAAGACTTATGTAAGTAGGACAGTTTTGTCCCCTCAAGTTGTATAACTATAAATGTAAATCTTGCCCCGAGTTGGCAGTTTATGGTCCCTCAACTTGGTATCCTTTTGATATACAACTTGAGGTTGCAGTTTTAGGCCCCTCAAGTATAGTTGTCTTCTTCTTCATTTGGCATGACTTTGACTTTGCCCTTTCCACCCTGGCTTGGATTTGTTTGCTATTTGGCTTTCCTTTTTGTTTCTTTGTTGAATATCCGTTTTCCTGCACAATACAAATGCAAACACAAATACAATGTAATTTTTGGTACGTTTAAGTCGTTTAAATCGTTTTGGACTCGTAGTTGAGTTGTTTCGGATGAAATAAAAAGGATAACCCCTAAATCATGCGAAATTAGAACCTTAATGTGGACCTTATTCTTACCATATCGTCTCTTTAGGAAAGATTTCAAACTAATTGTGGTCTAAACCGGGTTTACTTTATAAAAATAAGACATTAATTCATTTGTCATAAATAATAATAATAAAATCTTTAGAGGATTTAGGAAATAAGGGAGCAAAAAGTTAAAGTTTTTACTTACACAATTAACGTTTATGAGTAGTGTTAGCATCTTAACTTATATTTAACAATGATTTCGTTTTTAAGCTTGGTTTGGGGTAAGTGAAAAATCAAGGACGATGAATTTATCCTTTTAGTGCTTCTTGTTCCGTAAAGTTATGATATGTATGAATAAATGCATAAAATTGGAAAAACGAGGGGCTTTTCAAAACTAGTGATTTTTTAATCCCCTTAGATGAACATTTAGCTACTTTTCGAGGTAATTAGTCTAAAGGGGGTTGAAATTTTTGGTTTTCTAAGTTTGTATTTATGACATTGCGTGAGGACACGGCAATAGTTTAGTATGGGGGATTTTGGTATGTGCTTAAATACACATACCTTTTACTTAATAAAACGAGCTAAAAAGACTAACAATGACCAATAAATACAGAAAAATGCATTGTATTCGTTTATATTGTGAATTGTTTCTTGCAGGTAACGGATATTGCACAAAAGGACAAAAATGAAGCAAACGGACAAAACCGAGCACGAGAATGGAATGAGCGCGAAAAATCAAGGCTGAAGGCGTATATATTTTTGGGCCAACCCGTACCCATTTTAATGGGCCGGAACAGCCCATTACGGGTTATACTTATAAACCCTTATACCTAAATCCATTTATAAAAAAATTAATCTAATTCTTGGCCTAAGCCTTTAGTTCACATCCATTTTCATAAATATCCTTTTCTAGCCCATGAATTCCAAGCCCATCATTTTTTCCTTATACCCCGAACCCAAATGTTTAGAATCACAAGTCAAACACCCGGGTCAAAATGTTTTCACTGTGCATCTCTTTTCCCCTTTCCCTCCACTTTTCACCATTAACGCACAGGTAAATCTCTTTCACCCCACACCTCACACTCCTTCTAGAACCTGA
>BQNB010165930.1:0-14165 GCA_026074375.1 Tanacetum coccineum | reverse complement strand
TAATTTATGTGATGAGAAATGGTTTCATAAGGTAAGAACAAGATACTTCATAAAGTGATAGTAACGTAGTTTTTAAGATGATTGCAAAATAGTATATAAGATGTCAAGAAGGTAGTTTGTAAGGTATTCGTGAAATGATTGAGAATAGTTTATAAAATGTTAGTTTATTGAACGATTGGTAAGATAATTTGTCAACGATAGTAAGAAGGTTTATAAAATGATAGTTTATCAATAGATAGTAGGGTAGTTTGTTAATGACATCGGCTTTGTTTATGAGACGATTCTAAAATTGTTGATGAGGTGGTATCAAAATAAACTTTGAAGAAATCATGTGACAGTTCATGATGTAATAGTAAGGAGTTTATGTTGTGATAACCAATTGTTTACGAATCTATAACAAAAAGTTTTTTTTTAATTTTGCCCATGAAACAATTTATGAGAGACAATGAATAGTTTATTGTGTGATACTGATACGTTTCATAAAATCATAATGTTTTAGTAAGCGGTTTGCATGGATAATAGAGAGTTGAAATAAATTTGACAAAGTTTTCATAATACCATAATTTGATAGATAATTGGGTTCATTGTTTCTTCCCACCAAAAGACTACATTTTTGCTTAATACTAAAAAATCTCCAATACAAGCTAGTACATAAATCATGAAGCAAGATATCTATGAGTGCCGTCCGAACTGACTGGTCACAAGTTCCTTGAGTTTCCGAAAGTCCTCTCGGTCCTGACGCTGGGACTCTTGAACCGCAGCCAACTGCTACTCAATCTTAGCACGAGCCTGTCTCTCACGGTTACGAGTAATCTTCTCGATTGCCTCTGTAGTCTCAATCCTAGCACGCAATGAAGCATTTTCTGCCTCAGCAATGTCTGCCTTAAGTCTCAGAGCCGTCAGCTCATCCTGTATGGGCACTCCTAATAAATGCTCTTGTATGCCTCGTATAGCCTCCCCGTGTTAGGCTTGTGTCCTCATAATGGCCGCTACAGGAAAAGCAACTACAGCGACAAGCTCTGGGTGAATGATATCTACCCGGATATAGATTAGGTCCGCAAGATTCTCCTCAGCAGAGACGAGAATAGTGGGTGTAGCCATAACCTGCACAAGCAAAAGTTTATATAAATCGTCTTTATATGAAACCATGCAGGATGCGTGCATTATAAATGGTACACACGATGTACGATGATGCATGGTGAATGAATATGCACACATGGCAGTAATGAAAATGTGACATGGCAAAATGGAATGCATCATGGTATGAATGGACGATGGTATGAATGATTGGTGGTATACATGAATGATGTTATGAATGAATGATGGCATATATCATATAAGATAGATTAATGTTTAGGACACGAGTTTATAGTGTACTTTGTCTTTAAGAATGTTTTAGTATTTATATAATAACTCTTATATAAACAAGTGTAAAATATACGCAAGGTAGGGTAGGTATATATACATGATAAGGTATGTACGTATATAAATTACGTAAGCATTTAGTATAATTAACAAATGCAACTCAATAGTGTATGTGTCCCGTGAAAAACTTTTGTATGATGCAATGTTTGAAAATGGTTATAGTCCAAGTAAAAACATTTGACCTGGTTCTCTATAACCTAGGCTCTTGATGCCAATCTGTAACACCCCCAAAATGGGTCGCAGCGGAATATGGGTTGGGGAATGTTACTTCATAGATCAACAGCACGAGATAAGAGAACGACCTCTATATGAGTCGTTTAAAATTGATACATTGGATTAAATAGACTTGTTTGTTACAATAGCCGAAGCTTAAATAGTTCATCCATGAAAAGTAAAGATTTTAAGACATAACAAATATTCCCAAAATGTAATGCATCCAAATCTTTATAGTAATGACTCCAAAATGATGACCACCAATGTATCCTTGTTTCTCGTACCTTATTGACCTGAGAAAAACATGCTTTAAAACGTCAACATAAAGTTGGTGAATTCACAGGTTTAGTAAATGTATAAAGTAGGACCACAAGATTTCCAAGTTTTGTAAGTAAAAATAATAAAAAAAAAAAAAAAAAAAAAACAAAAAAAAAAAAAAAAAAAAAAAAAAAAAAAAAAAAAAAAAAAAAAAAAAAAAAAAAAAAATAAATGTAAATTGTTGGAATCAAAAGATTATAAAGTATTGTATGACCATGTCCAATCCTTATAATAATCGCCAAAAGTGTAAGAGTCAATGTAGAATCAAAAGAGTTTAGTGTTTATTGCTTCGCCGCAATATAATGTAAAGTGTTCAGAAATTAGTAATGTTCAATAAGTAGTATGGACAGTGAAATCGTTGATTTTCCAATATGTATGGGTCTACTATAACAGATACAGTACCACATAAATAATATCTACTGTTGCGCTAAGCTCATGACACTAAAGCTCGACATCTATGTATGCAATTTAATGCAAATAAAAGCCCGTGTAGATGTTCAAACCCGCAACATCCAAATTGTTCCGACATGTATGCATTCGTGTTTTCAGTACATGGAAACTTATGAGAGCTTACTCACCCGAATAGGGATGTCAATCCCAAATAGATCTATTTATACACTCGCGCTTCCTTAGCCGGTCCTCCGGTCAAGAATTTAATAGTTCATGATAATGGGAAATGGTGGTTATGTTACTTAGGCACTGCAAACAGAGATGATAACCGAAAAAACTTGTTCCAATAAAAATTTACTATCGATTCGTAAACCAGCTTTTGAGTACATAAATCTAAAAGAATAAAAATAGAGTGAATCAATTCAAGTAATTGGAGTTTTGTAATGATATGTAACAATTTCGTAATGTGTATGCAAAGGATAAGTGACAAAGTATGAAACCAAATTTTGTAATCACCATGTAGATTGTGTTTTGTAATGAATTGCAAAATCAAGTATATAAACCCATGTGTGTAAATAATATGTAAAAGAATATTGTAAACGAATAATGTAAATAAGTTGTATTTGAGCATGTATTCTCCCCCGAGATTTGTAAAGTAAATCTAAAACAAGTGAAAGAGGGGCTATAAACTCACCCGTAAGTGAATGATGAGTTATCTAATACAAATAAGTGAACGTCTCTGCAATCCGAATGGCAACCTAAATTAATTATAGCCGTATGAGTATAATGTACTTTATATGAATAAACATCACATGTAAAATAGTCAAACCACACCTAATAGTTTTATAATCTTTAAAAGTTGAATTAATAATTAACCCATACTTTGTTAAATAAAAGTATATGTACTTGTCAAGAAAAATGTTATTTTTATTTACCAATGTATCATTTGTA
Organism: Tanacetum coccineum; assembly: GCA_026074375.1. Classification (NCBI taxonomy): domain Eukaryota; kingdom Viridiplantae; phylum Streptophyta; class Magnoliopsida; order Asterales; family Asteraceae; genus Tanacetum; species Tanacetum coccineum. The sequence continues at coordinate 10,868 of BQNB010165930.1, read as the reverse complement.
AAAATGTATGATTTAATGTTTTTATTAGTTTCATAATGATATTTCACTATTGATTTAATTACTTTATAAAAATAATGTATACAAGTAAAAATAGTGCGCGTGATTTTAAAACCTCATATCTTTATCGTTTTAACTCCGATTTATGCGTTTCTTATGTCCACGACTTCGTATTAAGAAAATCTATCAAAATATCATATTTATAAAAAGTAAACCTTTGATGAACAGTAACATTTACTGTTCATAACAGTTCCTAAAAACTGTTTTTATGTAATTAATTATATATAACTTATAAAATTCGTAACTTGTTCGTTATAATTCCGTTTTTCAAGTTCTTTATGTCCGCGTCTTCGTATTAAGAAAATTTATCAAAATATTATATTTATAAAAAGTAAACCTTTGATGAACAATAACATTTACTGTTCATAACAGTTCCTAAAAACTGTTTTTATGTAATTAATTATATATAACTTATAAAATTCGTAACTTGTTCGTTATAATTCCGTTTTTCGAGTTCTTTATGTCCGCGTCTTCGTATTAAGAAAATTTATCAAAATATCATATTTATAAAATTTAAACCCCTGATGAACAGTAATAATTACTGTTCACAACAGTGCTTAAAACTGTCTTTATATAATTAATTATATATAACTTGTAAAATTCGTAACTTGTTCGTTATAATTCCGTTTTTCGAGTTCCTTACATGCTTACGATCCTTGTGAAGAGTACTATTTTTATAAAACATAAAATGTATGGTTTAAGAGACGATTTCCAACAGTAGGTATACAAAAGTTATTTAGGGTTTTTAATTAATAAAGTTAGTTTTATAATCACTTTTGTGTAAAAACTTTGCACCATTATTTTACCAAGTATTATGCCATATATCTTACATATATTAAGTCCTTTAAAAGTCCATGACACTTGACCAAATGGAATCCATGTCCTTGTGATCTTTTACACATCAACTTGTAATTAAACTTTCAACACCATTTAATTTGTAATTCATTCTTATAATTTATTTAGCACTTATACCAAGCATGTACCTTTATTTCAAGTATTATTTCACCCCATACAACAATAAATTTGAATCATATATGCTTTAAAATACTTCATGTGTCACAAAAATGAATCTAGGTGGTGTTTAACATATATAACAAGTATGTACACATAAGATAATGAATGAATGAATATTGAATACTTTAAATAGACCTTATAGAAGATGAGTAGGATGATGAACACAAGATATAAACCCTAACCAAGCTTCAAAAATCAAAACCCTAATCAAGAAAACCCTAAATATGTTTTCTTGATTAATCCTTGTTAAACTCGAATCCAAGCTTGTTAACACCTTGGGTAACCTTAGATAACCTTGGAATAAACACTTGAATGCTTGGAATACTTGTAGAATGAATTTTAATGGAAACCCTAGGCACAAGATTTTGAGCCGTAGGTATGGTTGAGTATAGAGAGAGTTTGCTTGCTAATTTGCTTAGCTTGTATGAAAGAGTATGAGTTAGATAACCTAGGACTTCCTTTTATATTACAAGAAAACCCTAAACAACCTTAACATGAAACTAGGGGACTAATGGTGGTTTAAAGGACAAGGTGTAAGAGCTCTCCTCCTCCCTAGGAGGAGGGTACAAGTGACGAGACAATCTTTAGAAACTTGGGTCTAAAGTACATTAGTGTAAGAATTCACATGTGAAGAAATGGAGTTAGTGGAAGTTTTGTGTTTATTTCTCATGTACACATCCATGTCCAGTTTTAAGGAGTTATAGGTAAACAAAATAAGTAAATTTTGGGTATTGGGTATAATCGTGGGTATTTGTTTGAGTGTAGATAGGTAAGGGTGCTTCCGGGTATGACCGAATGTAATTTATTGCGAAACGTAAGCGTTTTACGTAACCAACAAAAATAAATTATGAAAAGTTATAAATTATACTCCTAATAATCATATAACACTTGCTTGGTGTAAACTTTAATTTGTTTGATGTCCGTTTACATTGAACGTTGATTTTTAGTTTACGCGATTTAACTATAAGTTAATAATTAAAAGTAAACGCACAAAACTCTAAAAATAAATAATGGATTAATTGAAGTCGTAAATAACCTGAAAATGAGAAATGTTACATCCGAGTACTAAAACCAAAATGCACTAATCGAGTCTAGAGCCAAGAGATCAATAAAAATCTCGTTAGGACACATTTCATTTCAAACACTTGTTGAACATCATCAAGTTCACAAGCTGTTAACAAGAGTCCTACGCAATATCATTGTGATATTTGCCAGAACATCCGAGTGATACTAATGTATTCACAATGAAGATGGAAATCCTGCTTGAGCCAGCATCAAACAAGCTCTTGGTAGGTAACTTGCGAGATTCTATATGAATCAAACTTGTGACAACTGGATATCGATTTGGTCCAGTAAATGAATTGACGGTTGATGAATTTTGATATAAGCTTAAAACTACCGATGTATTACAAAAACGCTTTTAGAAGTAATACGTCGATTGATTTTTAAATCAATTTTCTTGATTATCACTAACGTAAACCTGCAAGTTAAAATAGTGGTGACGGTATCCCAATCAACCAAAGTCGATTCATTACCACATATTCATGCTCATTCTACAAAGACAAACTATCATGAAAGCTCAAGATTTAAAGACAAAGACTTCCCAAACCCTGATTTGGAAGCTTCAGATAGGCACAATATGAGAATGTTGGTCAAAGACTCAAGATCGCAAGATGGCATAGACGTTAAAGACAATGTCAAAGGCTCAAAAGTAAAAATCGCAAAGCATGAAGGAACAAGCCTACAACAAAGAACAAAGACAAAGACCAAGACCACATGAGCTTAATGATAAAAGTAATCTCATGATCTCATGAGGGAGTGTCATCAATGAACTCACTTTGGGGGAGATTGTTAGCCTTAAAATATTGAGTTGAACATGAAGTTCGTTCATTATGTATTTAAGTCTTGGTCAATCAATTAGTTAACGTTGTAATAGGAAAGTATTGAGAATCGGGCTCGATAGTTAATCTAATATTGTATATGTTTCGGGTTTAATCCCAAGCAAAACCCGAGCCTGTGTCCTAGTCAAATATCCTGGACGTCATTTAATGTGTCGGGGTATATAAGTAACTTTTCCAAGGTGAAAAAGTTAGAAGTTGATTTCATAATAATATTTCATTTTTCTCTTTTCTCTTTTCTCTCTAACCTCTCTCTTGTTTCTCTCTCTAGAAATCTTCCTACTCTCTCTTTTCTTGATCTAGATCCGTGTTTGATATGAAGTGTATGTGATAAAGGGATCCTACAATATTTGATGAGAAGAAGCTTGGAAGTTCTTAGGAAGTTTCATTGAACGATTCTTGGAGGACGATAGAACTAGTTATCGCATGTTTCTTCTCCATTATTGAGCAAACCAGAGGAGTACTAGTTTCTTTTACTTGTTTTCTTTTCCCTTTATTCGTTTTTACGAGTACTTTTAAGAACATTAAGGATAATGTTCAACTTAAGTATAGGGGGAAGTAAGCCTTAGAAACAATTCCTTTAATTGCCATTTGCTTGTTCCTTAAAATGATGGGTAATATATCAAAACATAGCATAAAAGATAATTTTAACCAAAATTTTCAAAAAAATTTATAACACATACCGACGAAAACCGAGTATTAATAGCGTCTCATGGATAGGAATTTATATGACTAGCACAAAAACCCTCTGAATTTCACCCCAAAAATGTGAGGTTTACCTTTAGATCTATAGGAATTCGGGTACCCATTATTGATACCCAAGAAAATTTTACATTTAGCTTGTTTGAGTTAAGGTTCGAATGCAGTCATATGTGTCTATTTTGTCATTATGTATGTGTACGTATGGTATTTGTCGCCTTTTCGGGAGCATTGGTATCGGTTTAAGATTATATGAATGTACCGGTAGTGTATTAAAGTCTAAAACTTATTTTTATGATGCATCCCGAGACCGCACAGTGAGAACTAGGATTTGCTAGATAAGAGGCTCTAAGATTAACCTATGTTTTAAATATATAATTGTTATGATGGTCACCTTGATCATATAATTATCCCACGCCCTTGCCCACCCATTTTTAGTGAAGGATACCCCAAGTACACCCCTCCGAGCCTATCCTTTTTCACGGTTGCCATAATTTTCTAGTTAATCCAGACTATTAATGAAGAGCATTGTTAACTCTTAAACCAATTGTTACACCTAAATCGCCTTAGCCTACCTTGTATGTACTCGCTTTTAGTACATTATTTTTTTAACCCAAGATAATTATTTGAGTACACGGTTGCTAAGTCCTTATCCTTGTAAATACAGTTTTGGGACGATTGGGATTTATGGTAGTATTCATCTTATGAAGAATTAGGGAAGAAGTAATTTATTACCCCTAATAGAGCTCAATAAGCTCCATGTTATGTTGATCCACCTTAAATCGAGTCATTAGTTAGATTGTAAATATCGAGTATGTAAAAGTTCAAGTGTAAGGGTGTATCTATAAACCCTTGTGATGTATTATATGTTTAAGAAATGGCAGGGCAACAATGTACAAAAATATTATATATAAAAAAGTGAAAAAATGTACGGGCTGCCATTTGCTTATGTTTACGTTTATCATAGAGTTAAGAAAAGAAAAATAAAGAGATTGATGTAGAGTTTTATAGAGTTTGTATATCTTGTCCGAGTCTTTGGCTTAGCAACCCAAATTAGCGTATGTTCTTATAAATAATTAGCTAACCCTTTCCTCCAAAATTCACTCAAAAAGCCACCCCAAATGTATCCCATCCATTTATGTTATCATACACCTACACCCCCACAACCCTTAAAAGCCCTCTTTTATAGTAATGACTAGTACTTGCGCCTAGCGGTGGAGGTTTGATCATTTACCAAGCCTATGGTAATTTATATGATTTGATAGGTAATGAGTGTTAATTTTCTGTTTCCCATAGTTGTTATAATTTATTATACACCCGAGAGAAAGAAAGAACACTTATGTGAGGTGATAGTATATACTTTTTGTGCTTTTAATTATGAGGTCTAGAAGGTTGTGTTGTAAACTACTTTTAAAGAGTAGGTTAAATGCCCCTAATATTGTTATTGTCTAGGTAAAAAAGCCCATTTGCTTAAGGACGAGCACATCCCAAGTGTAGGGGTGTTTGATGAGATGTCATTTTATATACTATTTCGAGGTCATTTAACCTCATAAATCATGTAAATATGCCCAGATTATGTGCTTAATCGTTTGTTTTCATGTTTTTAGCACTTGGATGGCATTTGGAGGAAATACATGTGACTTGGGCTCATTTGGAGAAGAAACGGACAAGACTACTGCTCTACACCAAGTATCTTGAAAAACCACACATATAGAGCGTGGAGACGGCGTCGCCAGTATAAAGCGATGACGTCGTGATTTTCAAAGTGACGACATCAAAGATTTTGTGACGGCGTTAGAACATAGCCGCCTTAAAGTAGATCTCGAACCATCGACGTGGCGATGGCGTAATGCATTAAAAGCGACGTCGTCGCGTCGTTTTTCCTATATATACAAAACCAATTTTAGGGTTTTGAGGGTGTAACTTTGTATAACTTATGGAAGACGAACCCTAATCATTCTAGCAGCTTTTAGATCGTCTTTAGGGCCTCAAAACTATATTGTAACTACCTTTAATCCATGTTCTAATCAAGTAAGATTATTTATCTTTAATCATTCAATATGTCTATGCGTTGTTTGATTGATTTATGTTATTGCTTTCTTTATAACATGCTAGTCTAAGCCCTCTTTTGTATTTACTTATGATTGTATGAAACTTAGATTGTAGATCCTTTTAATGTTGCTTCTTGTGATGGATGTGCGCGTTAGGCTTTAGAAAACTTGCCATAAGATATTAAATAGGCATAGACGTTTAGGGAAACGCGAGTGTGTAGAAAGGATACCATCGGTAACAGTCTTCATACTACCTTACCCCTAATAAGGTTGATCCCTCTTAAGATATTTCAATTGCATTTAATATACTCTTAGGGGCCTTGTGATAGTCTTCATACTACCTTACTTGTACGTTGCCTTAACGGAATATTAAATAGATGGCAGGTTCGTGTAATTCGTTCATCACTTAGGAAATACTTACACATATCATCACAAGTGTGACAAAGCAACAGGATTAGGAAAAGAAATCTAAGGAGTAGTACATGATTAAGTAAATACATCTTTTTATCATAAAGTTATACCCAGTAGATTAGATTATATTTAGTTAAATTAGTTAAACAAACCAACCTCTCAAACCAATGATTTTACTTGCTTTCTATAAAATAAAAATACAAAATGAATCTTCTCTCAACCCCGTAGACCTTTGTTAGATCTTGATCGAGCATTCCCAACCTATTCCCCTATAGAATGATGACAACCCCCGTGTCTTGCCTATACTACACTACAACGATTAGGTGCATTGCCTAGGGAGTCATAAAACTTCTTGTTGAAGTCTTATGATGACCGCATTACGAACCACCTTCACAGCCAAGAGTATTTTACTCTCCAATTCTTGACATCAACCATTTCTATCACTTTCTTGATATCCTTGAAAACTAAAATCCAACGGATGAACAACCAATGTAGGTTGCTGATTGTGTTGTCGTTGTGACTCCCGGTTCCCCAATCACCAATCTTGATACCACAAATGAATTCAGCATTAAGGGTAACCACTTGACTCTCGTCAAAGGAAACCAATTCAATGGTAGAATTAAAATCGATCCGTACAAACACATTTACGAATTCCTCAAAATATGTGATATGTTTAAATACAAAGACACTGAAAATGAAGTCGTCCGCCTAATGATGTTTCCCCTATCACTCATGGGAGAAGCAAAAACATGGCTGGATGAACTCAACAAAGGAACTATCAAAATGTAGGATGAATTTCAAACCGCTTTCATTAGCATATTCTTTCCTCCATCTCTTTTTGATTGACTAGTCGGAGAAATCCGAGCCTTTTCTCAACATGAAAATGAAACCTTAACCGAAGCTTGGCTCCGTATGAAAGAAATGTTAAGAAATTACGATGGTCACTGTCACACCCCGCCAAGGCGGAATCGCAGGGCATGATCAATAGGCATCATCACAACACAAGGAATCACAATAGAGAAAACTAAAAATGACATTCAATCAACTTCAAGATCCAAAGCGTGTTATGACAACACCCAAAACAAAAATCCAACATATAATGCATGAAAAACAAAATATGACAAGTTCAATTGAAAACAAAAAAACAGATAAATCATAGACTCCAAATGCAAGCCTATGGTCTAGCTAACTTCTCTTCCTAACTCTTTACACGTTTTGCTCACCTGAAAATGATGCTAAAAACGTCAACATAATTGTTGGTGAGAGTAACAGGTTTAAGACTCACTTATGATACCGCGATCAACAAAAACAACATTTATGAACATATATGCTTGGCTATTCTATCACAACATAAATTCACATATATTTGAGGTGGATCGTACCCCTCCGTCCTACAATATCTCCGCGCAAGACTGACCCACTTGACTAGGTAAGTCTGTTCGGGTCTCACACAAGGTCATGTCATCCTCACATACACATGCCTTACCACAGTTAATATCACATAGCAATAGCACATAGCAATCATATAGTTTGATACTTAAAAACACATATCACGGTTTATAATTCAAAAACAGTTTGTATTACTTCCATCCTAAAATATAAGTAAAAAGTGGGACTGTAAAACTCACCTGATGCAAAGCAAATTCCAATTCCTTCACAAACTTGACTTCTCAACTTTCTGCTTTTTACTCAGTTTTTATAGTCACAAGATGACTCTAAATAAAATACTTAAACACCTAGTTGGTTCTTTTCCTTATATCTCAAAGCTCCCCAATGAGTTGTGAGCTTCTATGATTTTTGGATAAAAATAATAGTGAGTGTAACCATTTTATAAAAATTCAACATCACAAAATGTCCAGAATTTGACCTGATTCGACCCTCAAAAAGTTTAGCTTGAGCAGACCCATTTAAACACTTAGGAAAATTCTACAAAAATTCTAGAAAATCATAAACATCATGAACTGGCTACAGTAGCAAGACCATTAATTAAAAAAACGTTTTGATATGGTTTTTGACCTCACAAACACAACTCAGAATCTGCCCCAAAAACTCAGTTTGACAACGAATCTTGTTTGATTAATTTGACTAACTTCCACTTACTTTTAATTCATGAAACCACTTGGGTTGGAACGTAGACTCTCTGTGCTTAATTTTAGGCTCAAGAAAATCAATAAAAGCTATCCGTATGACCGAGATATGACTCTCGCAAGATGACCTAAAATTCTGCCCAAATTTCTATTCCGAATTTAGCATAATTAACCCTAACTAACTTACCCAAAACCCTAATTATTAACCCTAAAATGATTTTTGATTAAGTTATGATTTGTATTTATAGGCTTAGGAAAAGATAATTACCAAAAAAAAAGTTGTAATCAAATTGGGATTCTTTCCCTTTTTTTTTCTTCCCTAGTTCGGCCGATCCACACAACCACCCTTTTAATTATATTTTATTTATTTATTATACCTTTACTTTAATTCTAAGTAAAAAACCTTTAATTATTTTGTTATACCTTGAATTTTCTAACTAGTTTTCAAACTAACCTTCGATTCTAACTATTTCTAAAAATAGAAAGTACTCTACAATCTATAAAATACTAAACTAATATATATAATATGAATTACATATACATAGTACGTACACAGAATATTATGTACACGACATTTGAAACTACGCAAAGCTTTCAAACGATTTCATTTCCACAAGTACCATGATTCATCACTCGTGTACTTCCATCTCATACACATATAAAACACATAATGACACATATAAACTGAATTATATAGGCTTTAACTAACCTGCTAAAATCTCATTTGTCACAGTATCCCCTCTTTTAGGAAATCTCGTCTTGAGATTTTAACCATTATTCTTGACAATAGCATTGTCAAACAACCGGGTAAACTCTGGCCCATGCTCGGAATTCCATCACACTTTCACAATAGGTATTTTACTACGCTTAAGATTTTTGACCTCATGGTCCATAATCTCTAAAGGCTCTTCTACAAAATGTAAGGTCTTATCTACCTTAATCCCATCCAATGGCACATGCAAATTTGCATCAGCTAAACACTTCTTTAGATTCGACACTTGAAACGTGTCATGCACACTACTCAAGTCTTCAGGCAATCTCAACCTATATGCCACATGACCAATTCTCTCGAGGATCTCGAAAGGTCCCACAAATCTTGGAGCTAACTTTCCTTTCTTTCCAAACCGCACTACACCTTTCCAAGGTGAGACTTTCAACATTACATGATCTCCAACTTGAAACTCTAAAGGTTTCCTTCTATTATCTGCATAGGTCTTTTGACAATCTCTAGCAGTTTTAAGCCTATCTCTAATCACAACCACTTTATCAGTTGTTTCTTGCACCAAATCTGGTCCAGTTAATCCGCTATCTCCTATCTCTACCCATAGTACCGGCGACATATACTTCCTTCCATACAACGCCTCAAAAGGAGAACAACAAATGCTCGAATGATAGCTATTGTTATAGGAAAATTCAGCCAATGGCAAATGAATATTCCAACTTTCACCAAAATCAATCACACACGCTCTCAACATATCTTCTAACGTTTATATTGTACGCTCGCTTTGTCCATCCGTCTAAGGATAATAAGCCGTACTCATATCTAAACGCGTTCCCAACGCTTTTTGCATTGTTTGCCAAAACCTTGACGTAAAACGTCCATCCCTATCAGAAATAATTAATGTTAGTACATTATGTCGTGCAACAATCTCATCGATGTATAACCTTGCTAACTTTTCCATACTACAATCCTTTCGTATTACCAAGAAATGCGCCGATTTGGTCAACCTATCAACTATGACCCAAATCGCATCGTGACCACTACTTGACCTTGGCAACTTTGTTATAAAGTCCATAGCTATTTGATTAGTCGATTTTTTTAAACTATAATATATATAATATATAATAAAATATAAAATATATAAGTATAATCTAAAAAACTACAATAATCAATAAAACCGAGAAGTAGTATAGAATGTTCCCGGGTCGTTTATCCCCAACGAGGAGCGAATTGGTATGTCGAGAGTCGGATTGAAAACTTATGTTTGAATGGAAAAGGATTTGGATTTGGTTTTTTTTAATTAAAATTAAGCAACTTTTAAAAAGACAAAAATTTAGAACTGAAATTTAAGCACGAAATAAGCAAAACAAAAATGGCAGTATTAACTTTTCAACACTTAAGCAAAAACAAAACAATTAGCAACTAAATGATAAATAAGCTAAGATATGTTCTATACTATACCTAATAAGCAGCTAAGAACAAAAATAAGCTAAGAATTTAAGACAAATAAGCTAGAAAAACAAATGAGACTCAGCAGTACTAACTTAGCAAGTTAGTACTGCTAGCTTTGACTTAGTACTGCTGGCTTTAACTTAGTACTGCTAGGCTTAATAAAACATAACGAAATAAGAAATAAGCAAATAAGCTAGACAGATTTTTTACTACCCCTAATAAGCATTCGGGCATAAAAATAAGCAACTAGAATAGGCTAGAATGACAAATAAGCTAAAAATAACTGCCAGCACTAACAACACTACCAGTACTAACTAAATACACTACCAGTACTAATCTTGGAGTTAGTACTGTTAGGGTAAAAGTTCAAAAGAGAACTAGCAGTACTAACTATTGGTTAGTACAGCTTGTTTCAAACAGTCTTGTAAGTTTCCAAAAGTCATTTTTCTTTCTATTTCAAACTGATTTGAGCCTAAAT
>BQNB010165928.1:0-10673 GCA_026074375.1 Tanacetum coccineum | reverse complement strand
AACTTTCTCTCTCTAGTTCTTCATTTGTGTGAAACTTGGAACCTACAACCATTTCAGTTATGACGTAATCCATTTCACGATTACGCAGTAACACTATCAAAACTTAAAATTTTTATCACATGATTACGACGTAACCACCAGAGTTACGCCGTAACCTCCTTCTAAAAACCTCAAAATTTAAGTTTTAAATATGTTTAAACCTTGTATATGTAAATGGACTTTGTGGGTATGTTCTCTAGAAACCCTCACGAGACTAAACTCGTCCACTTGGGCCGCCAAGTGGTTTAAAAGGCTTGTTGCATATGCTAAATGCAACCGTGATTCCAACGAAAGTGATTTAGTGATGTGTTGTAGTGTAGGGTTGTTTTTTACATGATTCAAGTTTTAAATTTATATTTTGCCGACTCAACCAAAAACAATACTTTAACGGGCAGTGCACCCAATCGGTAGTAGTTTCGTGGTAAGTAGGGTGTCGATCACTGAGAGCGAGGTTAAATCTATCAATTTAATTATTATCTTGGTTATCTAATCTATGTTAATTCTATTCTAATCATATGTTAAACCTATGTCAGTCTAAATCCTAATTCTAATGGAAAAGGGGGTTTTCAACCTGAGAGACTGACACGGTTTGGTTAGTGACTACAATCAATTCAAGAAACTATTAACCACGCAAGCTAATTAACAAAAGTTAAAAGAGCGGTCGAACCTTATATAAGAAAACTGTATTAACCATTATTAATCCGATTAGAACATTGGTTTGTTTATTTAGTGCAATGATTTCTTCTCTCGAGGTGGCATATCATTCTTAAGACTTAGGCGTTACATCATCCTAAGACCTAGACACGTTAATTCTATCACAATTAAAGCATCCGCATAAAGCATTCTTATTTGTTGATTATAATCTATCTTAGGGATTAAAGTAATGGTGATCTTGTTAAACCCTAGCTCATAGAGACTTTACCCACTTACCGCTTAATGGAAATCTATACACTAGTAGTCAACTGGTCCAACTATCCAATGGAATCAGAATGTTATTTGTTAAATTATCTAGGTCACCTGCTAGTCAACACGATCAATAAACCATTAGCAATATCCAATTAACTAGTTAAGCCCGAAGCCTATCCTAGACACAGACTTAAAAGGATAATATTTGTGTAACTATTATTCTAGGTGTATAAATTACTATATGGAGAGCTATCCCGGACTCTAGATCCGCTTGGTCCAATTAGCTAGATCCAGTTGAATGATAGGTCGCATACAAAAGCGCGTAAACAAGTATAAATTGATAAACATAAACAAGCATATAACGATAAATTAAGAAATCGATATAAACAAATACCAAACATTCAGATCTTCATAATAATGGCTAATACCCAAAGGTATTAGCCTTCAAACGTCATAATATATACAAGAGTAATAATTTAGCCAAGGTAAACTAATCGAGTTAACGAATGATACCAAAAAATGAATGATTACTAAAGTATATGGAATTACACGATGTCTTCTATGGAATTGAACACGTTGCTCGACCTATTTTGCTGTTTTTCTCTTTTGAAAATCGACTTTTGTAGTTTAGGTATCGAGAATATGATTTAGCACACTTAAAACTCATTTTTGAGTTTTCTATTTATAATGTCTGGAAGTCGGTTCAATATTGGGGATTTCTTAGAGTAGGGACCACGTTTGATATCTTCCAGAATATTATATTGATTCCATATCTTGAATACGGCGTATTGAGTCTTCTGGATATGGCGTATTGCTCTTTAATCTTCTATGGTCTTTGGTGAGTGCAGGCCCGGATATGCCGTATCTTCTTGATGGATACGGCGTATTCGTCTTCAGAATAGTAATCTTCAAAATATCTTCATTTAAGCTCCAGAATGTGCGCCTTTTGCTATGTTTCACCAATTACTCCATAATTACTGCAATTCTCAAATATTAACGATTAAGTAACAATTCTTTGCAATAACTTTACAAAATGGGTTAATATCGTGGGATAAATGATGCTATAAAATAGACTTTAGTTGATGTCATCAAATATCCCCCCACTTGAATCCTACTTGTCCTCAAGTAGCCTTTAGAAGTTTACAAAAGATATTTTCCGTTAAAGCATTTATTCAATCTATTACAAGTACACAACCAAAAACCTCACGAAATAGGAAGATAAAAACACTCAAATCACTCAACTAATATATGTGGTAAGATGTAACTAATTCGCTCAATTTCTCGGTCTAAATATGAGAGTGGAAGGGTTTAAACTGGAGATTAACTAACCGGTGTAGTTAGTTAATAAACAACATGTATAGGCGATTTGGGTGTAATCTTAAGATTTACCAATTTAAACAAGTTACTCTAATTAAATCGATAATACTCATTATTATGGTCTCGAATAGATATACCAAGCCTTGTTCTAAAGTCTACAACATCACCGGCACACTCATATTTTGTGGAATTTGGGTAAACATTTGGAAACGGAAAGGTTAAATCCTCACAATATATATTAAGGGTTATTGTGTGCGGGTTATGTAACATGTAATTTCACAAAAGTATGCTTGAAATTTTTTAAATTTGAGCATAATTTAAGCATTTTAGTGTGAAAAATAGGACAAGTAAACATTCTAATTCCATCCCCCCACTAGAATTATACAACGTCCTCGTTGTATATGTAAAACATTAAATACGGGAATTTAAAAAGAATTAAAATGAGAAACTCCCTTGATTTTTGCTCGGTATATTCTCCAATTTTCATTTATGAGCAAGATCATGTGTTGAACAGCCGTCTTGAGGTTTCAAGACTCCAACACTTCAAGATTTCCAGATTCGTAAATTCTCCACCAATATTCGTCGATATTTCCTTCACGAGGTCCTGTGTAAAAAACAGGTGCATTCCTATCTTAGTATCTACGGTTAATTTAAACTAAACTAAAACAAACTAAATACAGGTCAGACTGTGGATACAGCATATCAAGTAGATGAATACAGCATATTCGCAGAACTGACAATAATGTTTTTAAAGTGCATGAAAAATAAAGACTGATAACGTCTAGACATTCAATACGCCGTATGGTATGGGGCGGATACGCCGTATTGAAGTATGCGAAGACAGACTCGATAACAAAATTAAATAACATTTCGGGTTGTCTCCCGGGAAGCACTTTTGTTTACAGCGAAGTCTTTAAGTTAGACTTTTTTCAGCTTCTCTTTTCTTCACGTTGCTCTAGTCACCATCCATCCTTCGTCCATAATCCTAAAAATTTCTTGGTAAACTTGGCACGTATCTCTTCTCGTCATAATAAGATCATCGTATTCGTCTTCTTTTACAGTAACATACTCTTCATCATCATTGAACGAATATTTAATCATCATATATTTCCTTATGTTGCATACTGGTGGCTCATGAATTTCACATAATTCTTTATTCCCATTATCTTCATGATTAAATTCATAAGCATCATCATACTTTGTATATATGTTCCATTTTCTCTTGAGCTCGCAGCATGACTCATCATTGTTGATAACTCCATCCATGAGAGCTTTGTTTCTTAAAGCTTCTTATTTAAGTTCACAATCATCTAAAGCTTCATACCACTCGTAATCCTGATAATGGAGTTGGTTTTCAATAATGTAAGTTCCATGTAAATTTCCTTTATTACAGTAACCATCTTCTTTCCAGCTATACGTTGGCCATTCCGAACACCTAGTTTTATAGTTGAAAGGCTCGCAAGTATGTTTGACTGGTTTCGGCTCTGTCAAAACTCCAGTGTCAGTTCATGGTTTCTCATCAACCCATGGTACATCCTTATTCCATTCATAGATCCAGTCATTTTTGTAGTCATTATAGGTCTTGAACCCCGTAATATCCTTTATAAGAAGGTCCGGATCTACCTTGAGAAGATAATTAAATTCGTTGAATGCTGAACAGATAGGTGTCTCATAGTCAAATATATTAGTATCGATTCTAAACACTTTAGCAATTTCATCTTCATCATCAAAAGATTCCTCGTCAATAAGCTTAACTTCATCATTTCCTCTAATCCAATAAATCCATAATGCTTTCATAGTATATTGATCCATCGTCTTGTAGTTGAAAATTTTTGATCTTAACCATTCAATAAATGCAACATCAGGCGGATCATACCCTATATCATTATCAGTTTCATCCTCCAAATCATCATCCATTACAGAGTTACATGGGATGTTAGCAACTTCAACTTTATATGTGAATAAATCAGTATCCATCCCGCTTAATCGGCTGACTTCCATGTTGAAAATTTCAAGTGATGTGTCGTAAGTGAGCGAAACATCCTTGACCTTTACGTCCTTAATTTTCTCGAACTCTCCTTTGATAACCTTAGTCATTCTTACTAAAAAATTTCCAGAAAATTATCAGTAGAACCAGCGGAGAAAGGTATATAAAAAAATTTGGTTTTAAAATTCAAGAATGGAAAAGAATTTTATCAGAAGATCGATATGTCGTATCCAATGGAAGTGGATACGCCGTATTCAACTATCGACCAGAACAATGTATTCAAGAAAAATAATTAAATAAGCAAACAATTAAACACACAAATATACAAGCAAACAATTAAATACACATATACAAAATATACCAAAATATACACTAATCTAAATTACATTAATCTTACAGGTTAGATCTAATCTAATGTTAAAAACCAAAATATCAAAATAAAAATCAAGATTAATTTTCACTCCCCGGCAACGGCGCCAAAAACATGATGTGTTGTAGTGTAGGGTTGTTTTTTATATGATTCAAGTTTTAAATTTATATTTTGTCCACTCAACTAAAAACAATACTTTAACGGGCAGTGTACCCGATTAGTAGTAGTTTTGTGGTAAGTAGGGTGTCGATCACTGAGAGCGAGGTTAAATATATCAATTTTCGATTAATATATTGGTTATCTAATCTAAGTTAATTCTATTCTAATCCTATGTTAAACCTATGTCAGTCTAAATCCTAATTCTAATGGAAAATGGGGGGTTTTCAGCTTGAGAGACTGGCACGGTTTGGTTGGTGACTACAATTAATTCAAGAAACTGTTACCCATGCAAGCTAATTAACAAAAAATAAAAGAGCGGTCAAACCTTATATAAGAAAACTGTATTAACCATTATTAATCCGATTAGAACATTGGTTTGTTTATTTAGTGCAATGATTTCTTCTCTTGAGGTGACATATCATTCTTAAGACTTAGGCTTAACATCATCTAAGAACCTAGAACCTTGTTAATTCTGTCATAATTAAGCATCTGCATAAAGCATCCTTTTTGTTGATTATCTCACTTACTGGATTTAAAGCAATGCGTGGCCATCTGGAGATTAAACTCCATGAAGCTGAATAGGATCTAGGGGCGTGATATACCCCTAGCTCTATACGATTAGATGGAAATCTGAACTTCTTAAACCTCAGTCAGTCCACTTGTCCTAACTATACCAATGGAATCAGAATATTATGTTGTTGAATAAAACTATTACACCTACTACAACCCCCGTCACCCAAACCACCCCGTGACCTCTCACCACAACACTAACTCCCCCTCTAACCACTCCCCTCCCCCCCTAACCCCCCCAACCAAACCCACCACCCACAACACCCCCCCCAACACCCCCCCCCCCCCCCCCCCCCCCGACCCCCCCCCCCCCCCCTCCCCCCCCCCCATAATCCTATACTACTCAGTTAGTCACTCTCCGTCCCCCCCCCCCCCCACACCACCCCCCCCACCCCCACCCCCCCCACCTCATCCATTGGAATCTCGAAACATTATTTGCTTGAATTATATAGGTCACCTGCTAGTCATAACACGATCAATAAACATTGGAAATAACCCTCATTCCTTTTTCTCAATCCTCACACTAGTTAAGCCCAAAAGCGTATCCTTAGACACAGACTTAAAGGGACAATATTTATGTAACTATGATGCTAGGTGTATTAATTACTAATGGAGAGCTATCCAGGACTATAGATTCCGCTTGGTCCACTTAGCTAGATCCAGTTGGAATGATAGGTCGCAATACAAAAGCGCGTAAACAAGTATAAATTGGAGAAACATAAAACCGGAAGCATACAACGATAATCAAGTAAAATTAATTTAATACCAATTTCTACAAATCATTCATATCTTCATAATCAAGGGATTATGCCCAAAGAAGTATTAGACCTTTATTTAAAAGTAATAATTTAATACAAGAGTAATAATCTTAAGCCCCAAGGTAAACTAACCGAGTTAACGAATTGATACCAAAAACACATATACGATTACTAAAAGTATTTGGAATGTACACGAGGTTTCCTATGGAATTCAATCCGTTGATCGAAATCTTCATACGTTGCTCGAACTCTTCTGCTCTTTTTCTCCTCTAAAAATCGACTTTTGTGGTTTAGGTATCGAGAATATGATTTAGCATACTTAAAACTCGTTTTTGGGTTTTCTATTTATAATGTCTAGAAGTCGGTTCAATACGGCGTATCCAATGGGTTAGATACGATGTATTAGGGATTTCTTAGAGTAGGGACCATGTTTGATATCTTCTAGAATATTATATTGATTTGATATCTTGAATACGGCGTATTGAGTCTTTTGGATACGGTGTATTGCTCTTTAATCTTCTGTGGTCTTTGGTGAGTGCAGGCACAGATACATCGTATCTTCTTGATGGATAGGGCGTATTGGTCTTCAGTATAGTAATCTTCAAAATATCTTTATTTAAGCTCCAGAATGCGCATCGTTTGCTATGTTTCACCAATTACTCCATAATTACTACAATTCTTAAATATAAGCAAGGAAAACCCCCTCAGACGAGATCCCTCTCCAGTAAGTACCTAGATCCCCCTTGTCGAGGATTTGTCTGGCACTCTCAGCCCAATATGTAATGAATCCAGTGAACTCTATCTCCTTTGTGGTGTGTAGACCCATACCCAAAATAAACTCTCTCTAGCTCATACATCGCTTAGCCCTACCCAACTGGAACTGTAGCGCCCTAACCGTGTCGAGATCAAGAACCGTCTCTCGAAATCTAAAGGTACTGAAGAACTCCAGAATAAGCTCCTGTACCAATAGGCCTTGAACCTCAAATAGTCACCTCCAAGAACGGATGGTAAACACACTCTGCCCCTGAGCATCTATGTGCTCCATCAGCATCCTACCACTCAATCCCTCAGCCATCGTATATGTCAGTCCTCCAAAATGGAACCACCGTTAAGATTTAATGAGTAGGTTGTATTGAGACACACTCTGCCTACATCACCTCACAGCTCTCCTCCTCCAAACACCTCATTCCGTGAGCGGTATTCGAGCTGAGCCAGAGCAGGCTGATGGACTACTCCTCACCAAGCCAACTACAACTTGACCGTACTACCCATTCACGGACCGCACTTCGCTAAAACTACACCCAGTACAACATTGACAAGTCTCCAATCAACCCACTCCATCCCTACACCACGCCCCCTCACTCTCCAACCCCACCCTCTCCTCTCACTATTACCGTTAAAACCATCAACATAAACACTAAATATATAATCCAAAACCACACCACAACGTAGATATACAACTGGTATAGGTGAAGTCTAGTCTTAGATGAGACTTAGAGAGCTAATATGTGAGTAGTGACAGTCCTCTCACTCTCTATCTCACTAGCAGTAATAGTGT
Source organism: Tanacetum coccineum (assembly GCA_026074375.1). Taxonomy (NCBI): domain Eukaryota; kingdom Viridiplantae; phylum Streptophyta; class Magnoliopsida; order Asterales; family Asteraceae; genus Tanacetum; species Tanacetum coccineum. The sequence continues at coordinate 3,009 of BQNB010165928.1, read as the reverse complement.
GTGTAATGTCTATCGCAACCCTCGCAGTCAGAACTCAAAAATAATAACAACACCACCACAGCACTTTAATAAAACCCCGTTGTAATACAAACTCGCAAATAATTGATTAAACATATATAGATAAGATATCCACAGGTCTTTTGACCTCTGTGTGGCTACATACTTACCTCACCCCGGCGACTCACTCCACCTCCATCCCCGATCCCGACCAGCGCCTCACGTGGACCAGTTTTTTCCTTCCAGATCACTCCACGCCCCTCGCTCTCTGCCCACTCAAGCTCCGCCAAGTGCCTCACATCGTCCATCTCTGCTCTCTCACAAACTTGAGTATAGGGCAGTAGTTTTAGAGTGAACTCGTATAGATATCTACAATGGTAATAATATTGCCAAATATGTAAAATTTCAAATACTTTCAAATAACATTGAAATTTTCAATAACTACTCCTAAAATTTTTAACATCTACCCTAATACAACACTTAAAAACTTTTTCACTAACTTAAATATAAAAAAAACCTTTATATCATAAACTAAACATCTTTAATATCCCATACTATCACTTTTAACTAAAAACTAAATAAAAAAAGAAAGATAAAGTAACCCAACCCCAACCCGCCCCCCGTGTGATTCGAGTAAATAGTTTCATCCAACGCAAGCCTAAAAGGTTCGCTTCAATACCGTGCGCTCGTTGATCCTCCTCATTCACAACTTAAATTCTAAATTTTTAACTTTTTGCTCCTAGGTTAGATCTATTAGGTCGCGAAAGCCACTCACTATTTCGAGTAATTCACGCTACCAAAACCTAATTTACTATATCTAGAGAGATATGATATATATACAAGTAGATAGATATATATAGAGAGATATGTAAATGCGAGATCTCCCACTCCTACCCTCCGCTTGTGAACTGTTTTAAATTAGTAAGTGAGTGATGTAGATTTACTAGTATGACTCCAAATATAGCACCTCTCCACGCGCCTCTGTGTGTGTGTGAAAGCAATGTGTGAAATGAAAAGAACATGGAAGAGTTCAGGCTTATTACCTGGTGATTAGGATTTGAGAGAGATGAAATATCAATAGCTGAGAATCGGACTCCAAGATTTTGAACGCGGTAAAAAATTTTGAGAGTCAAAGTGTGTGTGAAAATCTTATCTGGCGTATCAGTGGGCTCTTATACCCAAACTCGATACGCCGTATAAAGGTATGTTCAATACGGCATATTGGACGAAATTATTGACTTAGTCAACTCTGGTTAAAAACAGTGGATACGATGTATAGGTGTTTACCCTAATACGTCGTATTCATTCTTGGAGACCAATTTTTCCTTAAATTTAACAAAGTAAAGAAAGACGTACCTTGGCCTCCGCAATTTCTTCGTGTAAACACCATCCTTATAAAACCACTTGGGGTCGAAGGGAATGCCAAACAACACGTATAGATTTTTAATTCTCAGAAATTAATAGCTTCCCTTCGTGAAAACTTATCTGGCCTATCACTTTAACAATCAGAATAAAATTACTTATTCCTAAAAGTTCTCTTTTCTTGTCGTGATTTATCTTTAAGCATTCATCAGACTCAACGTGAGTGGTGTCATTGCTTATACAAACAACACTATCCATTGGTTTGATATGAATGTTTTTCGAACACAATTCAGTATTGATTTTAACATGGTCATTTACAGGTTCTGGTTTTAAATCATCAACAGGAATTAATTTATAAGAAAATGAATCCTTGTCGCATATAAAAGAATAATCTTCTTCGTCAAAATTAGAAAATGATATACTAAAATCAAAATCACTTTTAATTGCATTATAAATACTTAGAGTTGGTTCGGGTTAAACATTCTCGTTTGATTCAGTGCATCATCGTAGATGATAGCTGGGTAATCTGCTTCAAAATCTACAAAAAAAATAAAGATCATCACAATATATTTTACCCTATGTAGCAGTTTACCAATTAAACGTCCGACCACGCCTTTAAGCTTTTTCAGCTTGAAGTTTAATCTATTCCTCCATAGTGATGTTTGGATCGTCCATCATCAACCTAACTAAAATCACAATACAAAAACAGAAACAAATACGGGAAAAACAAACAAGGAAGAAAACATACATAAAAACTAAACTAATCTAATTTACACTAATTCTAGAGATTAAGTTAATCTAATGTTAAAAACCAAAATATTAAAAAAAATATTATACAATTTCACTCCCCGACAGCGGCGTCAAAAACTTGATGTGTCGTTGTGTGTAGGTAATTTTAAGTTATCAAGTTTTACATTTATATTTTGCCGACTTTACCTAAAACAACACTTTAATAGGCAGTGTACCCGATCGGATGTAGCTTCGTTGGTAAGCAGGGTGTCGATTACTAAGAGCGAGAGTGTTACTCTATATCAATATTTTGGTTAACTAAACTAAGTTAATTTAAACTATGTTAATTATAATCTATGTTAAACCTATCCTAAACCTATGTTAATCTTAATTCTAACGGATAAGGGGGTTTTTTAGTCTGAGAGACTGGCACGAGTTTAACTTAAATCAATTTAAGACACACTAACACATGTGAGCAGATTAAAAAAAGATAGAAGAGCGGTCTAGCCAGATATAAGAAAACTGTATTGACCATTATTAATCTAATTAAAACGCTGGTTTGTTTATTTAGTGCAATGAGTGCTTATCTCGAGGCGGCATATCATTTCAAGATTTAGGCGGTACTTCTTCCTAAAACCTAGACACGTAGAATCCTGTCACAATTAAACGCATCCGCATAAAGCATCTAATTTGCTGATTATAATATATCTTAGGAGAATAATAATGGTGATCTTATTAAACCCTAGCTCACGGAGACTTTAACCACTTACTGCTTAATGGTAAATTATATTCTACTAGTCTACTGTCCAAGTCTTTACCAAAGAAATCAATACGTTATTTATTGATCCTATGTCACCTGCTAGTCTAACTTATTCACATAAACCAATGGTAAAGATAGGGCAATAATTATGATCCTATTGT
>BQNB010165927.1:2500-14165 GCA_026074375.1 Tanacetum coccineum | reverse complement strand
GTTCATAAGGTGTTTTGTGATGAGGCTAAACTACTAATACCCTATTCTGTACATAGCCAACAGTGTTAACTGCTTCAGCCCAAAATGTAGTAGGTAACTTAGAGTCAGCTAACATAGTTCTAGCAGCCTCAATTAGTGTCCTATTTCTTCTCTCAGCAACACCATTTTGCTAAGGAGTTCTAGCTACACTAAATTCCCTCTTAATGCCTTTCTTTTCACAAAACTTATTCATAACGCTATTTTTGAATTTTGGACTTACAGGAGGCTTTGTGTTGCTTTCCCTTAAGGCAAGCAACACAAGTTTGGTCATTTTCAAAATGTTTTGCAGGTAAACCTCTCACAAGATTTTTCTTAACAAGTTTATTAATGGTTTTAAAATTTACATGACCTAGCCTCCTATGCCATAGCATTTATTCATCAAGTGTGGCCTTTGCAACAAGACAAGTTAAACTCTCTTTAGGAACAATATTCATTATATCAACACTGTACATATTGTTCTTTCTAGGAACTTTAAGTAAAACCTGACTTTCATCTGCTAACTTAAAGTCAGGAGACATAATAAAACATCCAGTGTCAGTAAAAAGAACACTATTCTTTTTGTCGCACATCTATGAAACACTAAAAAGGTTAAACTGTAACTCCTTGACAAGGTACACATCTTTAAAATCAAGTTTACCAGTTTTAAGAGTTCCTTTACCAGTAATTCTTACTCCTTTAGCTCCTCCCCCAAAGGTAACATATCCTCTATGAAATTCTTTGAAGTCTGAGAGATATGACATATTGCCTGTCATGTGCCTTAAGCATCCACTGTCAACATAGCCTTGATCTTCTTTTTGTGGATGACCCAAGCCATAAAAATAAGGAAATTAGTTTCCTTTAGGGTCCCAAGCCATCACTGACTTGGATCTGCCTCATGCATCAACATAATTATGTCTCTTGAAAGTAATTGATGCATTGTTAAGTTTGGTAGGTCTCCAAACCCAACATGTTGAGGCCTTAACAGCATTTACCTGATTTGCCTTGACAACATTAACTACTTCTGAATTTGGCCTAGCAGTATTAACTGCTTTTGGCCTAGCAGTATAAAAACTTCCCTTAGCAGTATTAACTTTTTGGCTAAATTTTTTGTTAGTTAATACTGTTTATATTTGATAGGGTCTCTTTACAAATGATTGTGCTGATTTAGAAAAACATGACATTGGTCTAGCACTATAAATTGTAGTTTTGGGATGAGCAGTATTAACAGGCCTAGTAGTATTAAGTGGTCTTAGGCCAGTTTTCATTAAAACTGCTCTTGGAACTATGTTCCTATAAGCACTAGGGTGAGCCTTTTTAGCAGAATAATTAAAATTCACCCTTGTATAATTATTCCCAGATACCATCCTTTCCCTTTGATGGTAATTGTAGTTAGCCTGCACATGGTCAAAACTTCCACAGACAAAACAAGCTTTATTGTACATCACAAAGTTACTTCCTAGTTGTTGAGACTTCTGATTATTCTAGTTTCTTTGATTTCCCCTAGGACTTTGTGACCTGTACATTTTAGCATACTTAACTGGTTTCCTAATTGGTTTTTCTTATTGTTGAGGTCTAACAAAATTTATCTTAGCAACAGTAGGAAAAACAGTTTTCTTCTCTAACTTATCATTTGACACTAACTCCTCAACCATGAGGCATCATGAAGCTTCCCCGAACCTCATAAAGTATCTTCACTAACACTCTACTAGTCTTAGGGTCCATACCTGTCCAACTCCGCTGTTAGAACTCCTCTAAACCAGAGTTGGACAAATCAAGTTTTGGGGGTGAAAATAATCCTGTAGGAGGAGGTAGAACAACATTATAGCTTATAAACCCTAAACCCTTTCTACTTTTATTAGGTATCTGACTCCCTATTAATTCTTCTAGACTCTTAGAAGCATTATCAAATTTTTCAATCTTAAGTTGATTGCTTTCTTTTTCTTGCTTAAGCTTTTCTAACTCACTTTTAAGCACACTAATTTCTAAGTCTTTATATGAGATATCTCTTTTTAAAATAGCAAGTTGTTCATAAAATATAACCTCATTCTTTTTGTAAAAGACAAGTTGTTCTTCTACAGATGCTAACCCTCTTTTATAAGTAGCTAGATTGAACTCAGATTTGTTAAACTCTATTCTTAAATCATCAAGTTGAGTTTTAAGAGTTTCAAAGCTTTTTAGACAGGTTTTTGAACAAGTTTTATCATTATGTACCTTAGAGTCTGAAAAGGCCATAAGAGCCATGTCTATAGGGAATTCTTCATCTGCCATAAAGCTCCAGTCAAAACCAACTCCATCAATAGCCAACATGGTTTGGAAGAAATTTCTTCCACATTTATAGTCCTTCTAGAGATGTCTTGATTTCTGCTCCTGTTATCTTGATTCCTAGGTCCTCTGCATTCCCTTGCAAAGTGTCCCAACTTGTGACAGTTGAAACACTCCACCTTTGACTTGTCATATCCAGCTATGTCACTCTCATTGATAGTAATCTTTCTACCAGTTTTCTGGAAAAACTTTCTTGTCCTCATGCTCAGCAATGCTAACTGCCACTTCAAATCTATCTCTTCTAAGTCATCTTCATGGATTTGTTTAAGGTCCTCATGTACAAGATGAGATCCGTTTGGTTGACTGGCCAAAAATGCATAAACATTGTCATTACTTAAGTTAGCAGTACTAACTTGAGTACTAGCAGTGCTAACTTGAGTATTAGCAGTACTAACTTCATAAGCAGTATTAACTTCATTAGTACTGCTAGTAGATGACACAAAAGCCAAGTTCTGAGAACTCGAGCTTGAGCTTGAGCTTGTAGTTCCTTTAACTTCTTGTTCAACAATCTTGAAATTGTTGTAGAGATCATCAAAGCTCATTGTGTCTAAATCAGGTTTATTCTTCCAGACCACAACATGAGTCTTCCATTCAGAAGGCAGACTTCTCAAAAATTTCAAATTAAGATCTTCTTGTGAAATATTTTCACCAAGGATAGCCAACTGACTTACAATATTTTGAAGCCTGTTAAAAATATAATCAAGAGACTCTGTGCTTGGAGCACTAAAGTTCTCATACATTTGCTTCAGAAGAGTCTTCTGAGTCTTCTTTGTGGCATCATTACCACCAAATCTTGTTTGTATAGCAGCAAACAAAGTCTTGGCATCCTTGTACTGATTAAATGTCAGTAGATGTTCATTTGGAAGTGTCATTAGTAACATACTTCTTGCCTTCACATCATTCTTTTTTTGAGTCTTTTCATCAGCAGTTACAGGACTTGGTATTAATGTAGTTGAGGAACCATCAGTATTTGTTGTTGTTTGAGATGCTGGTTTGAATGAGTTTCCATTCTCTATGACATCCCATAGAGAATAGTCTTGTACTTAAAAGTATTTCTCAATCCTTAGTTTCCACATATCATATTCACCCTGTTTAAGAAGGGGAAACTTTGCAGTAGTATTGGTTTGGGCAGTTTCTAGATCCATCTATTCCTTGTGAGTAAAGAGATCTTCTTGTTAGTTTCTTCTAGATCAAAGTTTCAGAATACAAGCTCTGATCCAATTAGTGATCCAAACTATGATTGAGTTCTTTAGCTTGTAAAGAGAGTAATGATACCTAGGATAAAACCAAAATTAACAATGGTAGAAACTTTGTGTGTATATTAAAGAGTATGTGGAATCTACTCTTTAATACTTAAAAGAACTATGAATGTAATAGTAAATATGATTAAACAAAGATGTAACAAAAAGCTTCAATATTGTTAAGATTAATAATATGAGTACTCTATCTAGTACTAGGATTTACAACCTTGAAGCTATTAATATTGTGCATACAACTCTATAACCTAGGATCTCCTTTTATACACCAAGGAGTCCTTTACAAGATAACTACAAATCTTCTATAATTCTAATCTTATATGCATATCTTTCTAACTAAATAGAATATACACTAAATAAGTCAAGACTTATCACTTCATACGTCCGCATCCGTATAGCAGTCTAAGATCTTCACAGCAGTCTTAAACTGCTTTTAGCAGTGATAATAGTACTGGCAGTACTAACTTTCTTCTAGGAGTACTAACTAGTTAATACTGCCAGTTGTAATCTTAAGCAGTACTAAGTCTTTGGCTTGGCAGTACTAAGTGTATGAGTTTAATTCCTAACACATTGGCTCTTCATCATATATGGGTCTGATATCTGCATCATCAGTATGTGCATCATTCCCTGATCTGCTGCTTGTATCCTGCTCTTTTGATTCTGTCCCACTGCTTTCTGTGTCAACCAAACTAGCATCTAATGCTTTACTCATATCAACCTTTTCTTCTATTGTTTGTATCTGTCTTTCATTCACCCAGCTGTCATACTCTCTTCTAGTTTAGTGTATTGTAGAAAGTAGTTGCGTGTCATTACAACATATTCATCATCCAAATAAATCAGTAACTTGATGAACATCTGAAACTGTGTCTCGAGTACTTTAAAATCAGCCATAGATCCAATCTCTTGAAATTCTTCTTTGTCAAGTTGCTTTTCTAGTTGATCCATGTTTAGGAACATTGTGCCTGTGAAAGCCTCTACATCTTGACCAAAGAGTTCCACGCAAATGCACGTTTGAATCCAGACTTGGTTCGAGTTCCTTTTAAGTCATTGTTTAAAAGAAGCTTGAGGTGTGAATGAATTCATCGAAAAGATACCATGCAACTTTCTTTTGCTTTATCTTTAATTGTTGCATCTGTTGTTCTTCCAAATTAGAAACACGGAAGATAAGTATCTTTCCGTTTCATTTTACCGTGAAGTATTAAGTTAAAAATGATTTGTAGGATCTTAATAGGTCAAGTGATTGTGTTGTGATTGAATCAATTAACGTTTACGGGATTTTACAAATCTATGATTTAAACCGAGAAAAGAAAGGAATATCTTTTGCGGGATTTTACAAAATCAAGAAGAAACCGTGAAATAATGATTAATTGTTGATTGATTAATTGTATTATGATAAACTTTGGATCGTTACAATTAGTCGTGATGATAATTTAGTCCAAAAGTCCAAAACTCGCTATCTTGTAACTTGCTATTTTGATAACTCGCTATTCTAACAACTCGCTAAGCTCAAATCGCTAGAATCTTTGACAACTCGCTATTCTGAAAAAATTTGGACAGCGTAACGTTTGACTTTGACCTTGGAAAATTTCTTCAATGTACCTGTCAACTCGCTACACCAACTCGCTAGTAAGACCTGTTTTGTCAACTCGCTACTCTAACTCGCTAACAAGAAATCAAATGGACAGAGTTTCTTTTCTCAAGTCGCTATAAAATGGTCTTCAGATAACCTGTAACTCGCTACCTCAACTCGCTACCTTAACTCGCTACCTGCAAGAAAAGTCAACTCGCTACCTCAACTCGCTACCTGCATAAAAAGATAAGTCGCTGACACAGTATGACCTGACAACCAGTGTACTAGTCTGACAACTCGCCAGAACAGTACCACAACTTGCTAAGAAGATCTTCAAACAGAACCTTAACTCGCTAGAATGAAAAACGTGGTTCGTTTTTCACCTAAAAACGCCTAAAAATCACCCTTTTGAATGTTTTTGCTTGGTTTCTTTTGCACAACTTGGTACTAGAAGGCTATAGCAACTATAAAAACATGAACTTTAACATCACAAACATCAATATCAAAGAGAACCAAGAACAAGACTATAAACCTTCAAAAACCAAACTTTTGATCTAACCTAACCAAGAAAACGCACACACAATCTAGCTAATCATCCCATAGGCTCTGATGCCAATTGTTAGGTATTGGATATCATAACATAAGGATGGGTGGAAGAATTGTAGAGAGATGTTAGAGAGAAATAAATAGAGAAATAGGAATGGTTGATTTCACATGAATTGTGTGTGTTACAAATAAGACCAACACCCTCTCCATACTTGGAGAGGGGTATTTATACTTGCACCATGAGGCTTACATGCCTATGGGATTTCTATGGGTCGGGCTCGGGATTACTTGGGATTACTTGACTTTAGCCCATAACACGTGATCGATTAGATTACATAAATGAGCCCGTCTACCCTTTCTAGCCTATTACAACATTACATAAATAAAGACCGAGACCTAATATTCATAATGAACGAACTTCATTGTTCGGCTTAATATTTTGAGGCTAACATCATAAGATTCCCGTTCTTGAAAATCCACGCTTTTCCAAACCCAGAAAACAGACGGAATTATAGGATCCCTCCTCGAGGCAAATACTTTTATGCATACCTCTTCTAGTTGATCCACACCATACTCTATTCTAGTAAGATGATACACACTAGCTAATAGTCAGCCTGGTGCTACATCATAGGCACATTGGGAGCGGAGATAATTATAACCATATACATATAAATTGACAGCAATTGGAATGACCAATCACTCGTTTTTATTTGTAAAGTCTCTATTCCTTGTAATAAAAGCCCAAGAACTATGATTAGCCCATGCGTAACTAGATCAAGCATACAAAAATACCCTGCTCTTTTTTCTCTCTTCCTTGCATTTTTTGTATAATAAAGTTCTGAAGATTGAGCCGCGACTTTTTATTCGTGCAAAGGATCCTGTTTTAAATATTTCTAATCCGTGGAAGATACTGAACTTGTAGTTGAAAAATGTTTCAAGAGAATTTCTGGAAGTAGATGGCGGTGATAAAGGAATCCTTGATCATAATTTTCCAGTATAAATACATATTCCCAATCCTTAAAATTGTGATGGTAGTAAACACCGATCTCTCCGGCTGAGACACAAAATTCTATCTGGATAGATTTCTCAAGATATTTTCTTGCGAAGTTTTGTTATAGCATCTATAATTACTTTTGGAGTACTTCATTTAATTTCCTCCGCAGTATTAGGCTTTGGCGGTATTTATCACGGGAATTCAAAAAGTTTTTTTGTACAACATCTACTACTTTAATTCCTCAGTTAGTTAAGAGGATGAAATTGGCTGATATTATGACGATACTAGGTAGTATAGATATCATTATGGAAGAAGTTGATCGTTAAAATGATAATAGATACAACAGAAGTACAAGCTATCAATTCTTTTTCTAGATTGGAATCCTTAAAAGAGGTCTATGGGATCATATGGATGCTTATCCCTATTTTGACTCTTGTATTAGGAATCACAATAGGTGTACTAGTAATTGTTTGGTTAGAAAGAGAAATATCTGCAGGTATACAACAACGTATTGGTCCTGAATACGCATGACCTTTGGGAATTCTTCAAGCTCTAGCAGATGGTACCAAATTACTATTCAAAGTGAATCTTCTTCCATCTAGAGGAGGTACTCGTTTATTCAATATTGGACCATCTATAGCAGTAATATCCATTTTATTAAGTTATTTAGTAATTTCTTTTGGGGAAACATCTCTAAACAAAGTTCGAGCACCATGCCAAATGTGTCCGAAGAATAATAGTAAAGCAAATGAAGCATGTCCAAAAGTAAACCAACCCCTCGGACTGCTACGAAAAACACCATCGGATTTCAAAGTAGCACGATCTAATTCAAAAATTTCCCCCAATTGAGCGCGTCTAGCATATTTTTTGACAGTAACAGGATCGCTATAAGTGACTCCATTGAGTTCACCACCGTAGAACTCAACAGTTACACCTACTTGTTCGACACTATACTTTGATTCTGCCCTTCGAAAAGGAACATCGGCTCTAACAATCCCGTCTCCGTCTACCAAAACGACCGGAAATGTTTCAAAAAAGGTAGGCATACGACGTACAAAAAGTTCACGCCCTTCTTTATCTCTAAAGACAGGATGTCCTAACCATCCAACCGCTATTCCATCCCCGTTATCCATCGAGCCCGCCCTAAATAATCCCCCTTTTGCCGGATTATTTCCGATGTAATCATAAAAGGCTAATTTTTCAGGAATTTTAGACCAAGCTTCTGATAAACTTTGATTTTCGGCTAACCCAGCGCTAACTCTTCTATATATTTCTTGTTGAAAGTACCCCTGATCCCATTGATAACGAGTAGGCCCAAATAATTCGATGGGGGTAGTCGCTGACCCATACCACATAGTTCCGGCAACAACAAAAGCTGCAAAAAAGACAGCAGCGATACTACTGGAAAGGACAGTTTCGATATTGCCCATACGCAATCCTTTGTATAGACGTTGAGGCGGGCGGACGCTAAGATGAAATAGGCCCGCTAATATGCCCAAAGTCCCTGCCGCAATATGATGAGAGGCTATTCCTCCCGGAACAAAAGGATCAAAACCCTCCACACCCCATGATGGATTTACAGATTGTACTTTTCTTGTTAGCCCATAAGGATCGGACACCCATATGCCAGGACCATATAAGCCTGTTACATGAAATGCACCAAAACAAAAGCAGGCCACATCTGCAAGAAATAAATGTATTCCAAAGATCTTGGGTAAATCCAAAGAAGGTTTTCTTGTACGTTCATCACTAAAAATTTCTGAATCCCAATACACCCAATGCCAAAGAGCTACTAGTATGTGCTTAATTACACATACCATTTTCCATCAAAAACAGACTTAAATGACTAAAAACGTATCAAAAATACATTGTATTTGTATGTTTTGCATTTGTATTATGCAAGAAACGGATATCACACAAAAGGACGAAAAACAAAGCCAAAAATGACAAAACTGAGCACGGAATAGAAATGTGTGAAAAGACGGAGCCAAATCAATGCCAAAAAGTCAACCAAGTCAAAAAGTCAACAGAACAGTCAAACAGTCAAAGTCAAAGTCAACCCCGACAAAGTCAGAGTCAACTCCGAGAAACTTAAGCAGAAATAACTTGTGGGACTGAAATTGCCAAATCCCAAAGTTATATTACAAAGTAGAAAAGGACATGGGCTGAAATTACTAATGGTTGAAAATACAACTTTAGGGGCTGAAATTGCCAAACCCCTAAAGCTGTATTACACAAAGACTGTTTTTGCAAAGACATATACAGGTTTGAGGGGGCATTTCTGCCAATCCCTCAAACCTGTATTATTAACAGGGACGAAATCTGCAATTTACTAGTATACTTTGGAGGGTCAAATGTGCCAACCCCTAAATAAGTTTCCCCTGCACCCCAAAATCAAACCCAGATGAACCCTAACTATTTTTCCCGCCATAACCAAATCCCAAAACCCATTCACGGGTCTTTTTCCCCTCTTTTACCCTGCAACACCGAATACTCAAGGGGTAAGACCAAACCCTCACCTCCACTAAATCCCTTTCTGCCATGTTGGCAATCCTAGGCTGTTTTATTAAATGAAGGGATGAGATCATTTGATTTGGTAGCAAGCTAAATGGAGGGTGGGGATTGAGACTCTGAAGCCTCTCACATAGAAAACACAACAAACACAAAGGCTTGAAGACTCAGCCTATAAAAAAGAAAGAAGACAGATACACGTAAAGTATATAGGACGAAGAATAATTTGTTTTTTCTTTTTTTGAAAAAGAAGAAACTGACTTTCTTTGAATAGCGAAAGCCAGAACCAAGATTTCCAGATGGGCTGGGTAAGGTATTAGGTATATTTCTTTAATACATAATCAAATGTGAAAAATTATCCTTTAAAAAGAGAAAATATGGAGAATGAATTGATCGTAAATTTAACGAATTTAACTACCCCTTTTCTTTTCCCTAGAGGAAGATATTAAACGCAGAACAAATGAATTTCCAAAAGATTTGGAAGAAACCTCTGACATTACTTGCGAATAAAAAATATTTGTAGCGTCCCCAATTGGTTTAGAATCATAACAGAAATAATAAAATGATCTCTGTGATACATTTGAATGTATTAAAACGTTTCACAATTAGTAAGCTTAAATTTATTGTCATAAACTTACATTTTCCCAGCAAAATAGATCTATATAAACTACGATCATCTGAGCGAGTACATAAATATTGTCCTAAAAATAAGTTGGATTTAAAAAGAGTGTTGTGAGATCTATCTAGCCCTAAATAGCTTGGAATTCTCCATTTGAGATTCAATTTAATAATGAAAGGTATATGATTTTTGAGGTATTATAATTGAGTACAAAGTGCATACCGTCAAAACAGTAATATAGTACAACCCAAATAGATACTCTCGGATCCAGAATAAAATACAACGGATTCTCTATCCTCTCTTTTTCCATTTAAATTGAAGTATTTATGTTCGTTTTCCATATATGATAACAAGATGATTAGAAATCCTTTATTTTTTTTCCAACCTAATCATCTTTTGATTTTGAGAATTTTTTATCGAATCTGACTAGTTACTTATACGTAAGATGATGGAGTTGGCTCTCCCAGTGGTTTGAGTGTACATACGTTTCCTATAGGAAATGGAGAATGATAAGTAATTAGGATCAATAAAAAATTAAGAATAAATTCCAGGAAGAAAGCATCCCGAAATTGTGACACTAATATTTTTTAAACGTCTAATTATATCGGGGTAATCCGTTCAAATTAAGAACGGAAGCTCGTTGCTTTTTTCTTTCCCTAAAAAAATGAAATGATTAAAGCTATTGAGGCCCGATCCATTTATTAATTCACCCAACTTGAAATTGACTTTTTGGTTCCTACCTTTCAATAAAATTAAAGAAGGCATTGTACCGAGCGGAAAGAATAAAAAATTCTAAAAACTCTTTAATTGATACGACATGCTTTTTATCTATTCATTCCTTTTCAGGGAACAGTCGTGGTCTTCCAAACATTACCGATGTAATGGACGAATCCGCTGCTTCAACTAAAATGTGTAAAAGATTCATAGCCTCACTTACCACCGAGTAAACTCTACGTTTAGTTAGCAACCAAATAAAAAAGGGGTATGTAAGATTTAACAAACAGCAATAAAAAAAATTCTTAAATCAAAGCATTCATTAATCTACGAAAGAAAAAATAGTAAAAAAAATTCTAGATCTATTTGGAACAAAAAAATGACTAAATGTCGATGAAAAAATAATCCCGAACAAAATAAAAAAAGACATGGTAAAAAAATGTGGAACCCATCCCCTATTTTCTATGTTTATACACACTTTGGGTCAAATCAAAAATCCGGTATCAAATCCAACGAACCCAACCATCATTTTAATCAACAGGTAAAAAATTCACACCTATGGCGACTGAAAATAAATAGTACATCTTATCACGAAGAATTTATAATTTTGATTCGATACAAATTAGTACAAAATAAACATTAAGATGGAATATGATGAAAAAAAAACAATAACTGAAATGGAAAAGAATAGTAAAAAAGGACTTTGTGTTGGATTGGCAACGCATATACAATATCTCAAAAAAAATTCTAGTTTATATGGAGAATCATAATAAACATAGATAAACAAAGAAAAGTAGAAAAGTTTATATATGTAAAGTCAAGAGTGTAATTGAATCCATATACGAATAAAGAACGACGATTCCTTGTTTCTTGACTTGATATAAGAGGTTCGCGATGAAAACCATCCAATTGCCAGGTCAGGTAATGCCAAATGATTTCTATTTGTAGAAGGGATGAATCAAATAAAGGGTTTCCTAAGAAAAGGATTCCATCAAAAAAGATTCTATAAAAACAATGATAACTAGATACTAATAGAAGAGAAAAAAATGAAATAAAAAACATAATATTAGAAAAGAAATCCAAAATGATAATAGAAATCATTATCCTACCCCTTA
>BQNB010165926.1:2919-14166 GCA_026074375.1 Tanacetum coccineum | reverse complement strand
TTAGAAGCTTTAGACAAGAGACAAATCCGCGAGGACTTCATCATATCTTCAATGGACAATGTGTACAAATTTGATCCCCTTAACCCCTATAGTATATCAACACCTTCAAGATTACGAACGAAATAGGTATGTTTTCTAAATGCTACTTCAAGATCAAATGTTGATCCCACGCCTTGATCGATTCTTTACCTTGTAAAGAGTATGTTACCTTGGATGAATCCAAAATAACAAAGATTGAGACTTTGTTTGTATACCAAAGTGTATGCGGAATCTACACTTTGATACTCTAGAAGATATATCAATGGCACAGTACCAAACAAAGAACAATGAATATATCACAAACTGCTTCAATATTATTAATGATAATAATACGAGTACTCTTAAGTTAGTACCGGGGTTTACAACCTTGAAGCTATTACAATGAGATGCTGTGTAGGCATGTGTATGATAATGAGATGAATGATATGAATGAGATGATAAACTAGATGCCCTAGGATCTCCTTTTATACACCAAGGAGTCCTAATGAGCTTACAATACTTTCCTAAATATTTAGTCAAATATATTAAATACAATGACTAAATATTAAATACTTTCCTAAGTATTTAGTCAAATTCTCAATCAGCATTAATCTCTTCAATCATCATTAATCTTCAGTCTTCTGTTTGACTAATCAGCATTAACTTCAGTTGAAACAACAAGAAGACTTTCAACAACATTAACTTTCTCACCAACAGCAGTAATCTTGAACCAGCAGTAGTAAGTTCTTCAATAGTCTTAAGTTAGTACAGGCAGTACTAACTTACTCTAGCAGTATTAACTGACTGATTTAGTACTGGCAGTTGTAATCTTGAGCAGTACAAACTGTTTTCTTCTAGCAGTACTAACTGTTGGCTTAGCAGTACTAACTCATCCCTTGGCAGTACTAACTATAAAGTGTTTAATTCCCAACAATCCTCCACTAAACTTGTGATTTACCTCCAAATCATCAAGTTTCTTGAATTAAACCTTCATTTTCTTTGCTGAGAGGATTCTTCCAAACACTTCATCTTCTTGGTCTTTTTGCTTTTGCTGCACTCTTCTCTGGATTCTTCTTTTTCTTTGCTGCACTCTTGCCTCCCCTGAGCCTGTGCATCCATCTAACAAAAGTGATCTTCATTAATCATATCAATTTTCCTCCCCTGTTTGGAAGGATCCTCCAAATCATCTTCTTATGGGAACCCAAGCCATCACAGACTTGAATCTTCCTTGTGCATCAATGTAATCCAATCTTTTCAAAGTAACTGATGCACTGATGTTTTTGGATACATGATCTACCACTGACAATACACATTACGACACAGTACGGACCACTACAAGCACTAAACACACATAAACTGTACTACCACTAAGGCTTAACCACTACACTAGCACCCTAACACTAACCACTTCACATACCCCTCTACCACTCACTATCCAACATAAACACATATACCACAAATCAACATCACATGAAATAGCACGGGTCTATAACCACTTCAACCACCCTGCCACGCTAACAACAATACACACCACATTACTCTCTACCACGAACTCAGATTATAACCACTCCACATTTACATATTTAGTCATGACACCACAGTCAATGATGCAGCCTGTTCACCCCACCTACACCTAATCCACCTATTACCACAATACATACCACTCACTAAACTAACGGTAACTAAACCACTTGCCCACTACTCCCACAATTGTACATCTAACCACAATGCACGTGCATAACTTCTATACACATTACTACCACCTCACTAATAATTCTACCACTTACACAAAGAGTGCACTATAACACTACTCTACTAACCACATTCCAACTCTATCCCACGTTACCCTCATCACGTAATACACACATCAATCCCAACCATGGACGTATCCACCATTTTACCACTACAGCTCCCTCTCACATATCACTTCATATCACACTATCCACTACTAACCGACCATCGACCATACGAAATCTACTCACTAAACTCCCATATCAGACTCACTAAAACGAAACTTACACGATGCTGTTGAACACGAAACTTACTACCGACACCTCACGTCGCACCCAAACGAACCGTTCCAAACACTTTACCAACACATAGTGACTGTTCTATAGCATCCATACCCCAACATGCTGATGCATTAACAAGTATTAACAGTTTGATCTAAATGGCCTAACAAAGTATCAAACTTTTGATTAAAACACCTGTTTTGTGAATGTTTAGATCTTTTTTGAAAATGGCATGTGAACAGTTTGATTGATGCTTGATTTTGATATGACCCTTGGTCTAGCACAATGACTTGTTGATTAGGGGTTGAGCAGATAAAGAATGCCTAACCGTTATTAAAAAAAAAAGGAAAAGACCTTAGCAGTACAAAAAGGTCCTACCAGTGTTAAACAAGACCTAACAGAAATTAAACAGGCCTTGCAGTATTACCTGATTTTAAGGCCAGTCTTCAATAAGACTGCTCTGGGAGCCAGATTATTGTGTTTGTGTGCAACTGGAAATGAGAGTGTTTTAGAATATGTATTCATTATCCATTTTTGTTATAAATATTTATCCACTTACATACTTTCCTCTGTTGGTTAGGACAGCTAGTAATTGAATTTGATCAAAACTTCCATAGATAAAACCATTGGCCTTGTTATTAAAACACCAAAGTTAACATCCTAACTGGAATGATTTTTGACCATTCCAGTATCCTTTGGATTCCCTAGGTCTTTGAGACGCTGTACATTCTTAGCATATCTCACATGCTTCCTAACTGGTTTTTCTATTTTAGCAGCAGTAGGAATAACAGTCTTCTTCTTTACCATAACAGTAGACTCAACTTCATCCTCATCATCTGACACCCAATCTTCAATAATTGGAGCATCATTATTCTCTCTAGCTTTCTTAGGTTCTTCTTCCCTAACATGATTAGCAGGACAGAAAAACTTTTCTTTCCAATCTTTGTCTACCTTAAGTGGAGACTTAACAGAGCTAGTTTTAGAATCAGTCTTTTGTTGTTGTTTTAAAGAGTCATCAGTATTCTCCTTAGAATTATCTGACTCTTTATCACAACCAGTGGTAGGCTTTAAACTTGAATCCCTAGGACCATACTCATTTACCTCAGGTTCTTTGAATTCTTCAAGACCTGAATAAGATAAGTCTAAAGGTGTTGGTCTATTAAGAATCAAAGGATGAGGTGAGGGGACAACATTATAACCAAAACCCTTTTTGCTCTTGTCAGTTATCTGACTTGCTAACAACTGATCTAAGTCTTTTGCTGATTTTTCAAACTTTGCAATCTTAAACTCAAACCCCTCCTTTTCTTGTTTAACCTTTTCAAGTTCAGTCCTAAGTAATCCCATTTGATATTCTTTGTGACCTACACTTCTTTTAAGTAGAGCAATTTCCTCAGAAAAAAGAACTTCATGTTCTCTATATTTAACAATTTGATCTTCTAAAGTTGCTAAACCTCTTTTGTATGTAGCTGCTTTAAAACCAGTATCATCTAATTTAACAAGCAAATCATCATACTGTTTCTTTAGAGCTTCATAGTTTGTCAGACAAGTTTTAGAGCAAGATTTGTCATTATTTACCTTAGAGTCTGAAAGAGCCATAGGAGCCATCTCTTCCTTGTGAATATAGAGTTCTTCTTGATGATATCTTCTAGATCAAAGTTTCTCAAAGCACAGGCTCTGATACCACTTGTTGATCCCACGCCTTGATCGATTCTTTACCTTGTAAAGAGTATGTTACCTTGGATGAATCCAAAATAACAATGGTTGAGACTTTGTTTGTATATCAAAGTGTATGCGGAATCTACACTTCAATACTCTAGAAGTATATATCAATGAAACAGTAGATATGAATGAACAAAAATGCTTCAATATTATTAATGATAAATAATACGAGTACTTTGTGTAGTACTAGGGTTTACAACCTTGAAGCTATTACAATGAGATGTTGTGTAGGTATGTGTATGATTATGAGATGAATGAGATGTATGAGATAATAAACTAGATGCCCTAGGATCTCTTTTTATACACCAAGGAGTCCTAATGAGCTTACAATACTTTCCTAAATATTTAGTCAAATATATTAAATACAATGACTAAATATTAAATACTTTCCTAAGTATTTAGTCAAATTCTCAATCAGCATTAATCTCTTCAATCATCATTAATCTTCAGTCTTCTGTTTGACTAATCAGCATTAACTTCAGTCAATTAGCATTAACTTCAGTTGAAACAACAAGAAGACTTTCAGCAGCATTAACTTTCTCACCAACAGCAGTAATCTTGAACCAGCAGTAGTAACTCTATAACCAGCAGTAGTAAGTTCTTCAATAGTCTTAAATTAGTACAGGCAGTACTAACTTACTCTAGCAGTATTAACTGACTGATTTAGTACTGGCAGTTGTAATCTTGAGCAGTACGAACTGTTTTCTTCTAGCAGTACTAACTGTTGGCTTAGCAGTACTAACTCATCCCTTAGCAGTACTAACTCTGAAGTGTTTAATTCCCAACAATCCTCCCCTAAACTTGTGATTTACCTATTGCCAATCTACTAACAAGCTTTGCTGAAGTGTTAAAGATATTGAATCAATGATTCTGAGCTTTGAAGCACTAACGTTTTCATATTGTTGTTTCAACACCCAGCCTTCTGTGTCTTCTTTGTTGATCATTCCCTCCAAATCGAGCTTTAATTGCAGCAAACATTGACTGAGCATCAACATACTGGTCGAAGGTAAGTTGATGTTCATTGGGCAGTGCCCAAGGCAGTAGATTCTTGCATTTACATTCATTCTTTTCTACACGTCTTTTCTTCAGTAGTAGAAGGCATAGTCATCTTTGTTGCTATTGATGTACCAGTTTCTGATGGTGTTGTTACAGGAATAGGTACCCATGAATTCCCATTCTCTATGACCTCCCATAGAGCATAATCCTGGATCTGAAAATACTGTTTGATCCTGATCTCCCACATCTCATACTCCCTGAGTTTGAGCATGGGAAGCTTAGCCAAAGCA
Organism: Tanacetum coccineum; assembly: GCA_026074375.1. Classification (NCBI taxonomy): domain Eukaryota; kingdom Viridiplantae; phylum Streptophyta; class Magnoliopsida; order Asterales; family Asteraceae; genus Tanacetum; species Tanacetum coccineum. The sequence continues at coordinate 9,131 of BQNB010165926.1, read as the reverse complement.
TTGTTCTGAGTATTCTCCAACTCCATTACTTCTAGATCAAAGTTTCTCAAAGCACAGGCTCTGATACCACTTGTTGATCCCACGCCTTGATCGATTCTTTACCTTGTAAAGAGTATGTTACCTTGGATGAATCCAAAATAACAATGGTAGAGACTTTGTTTGTATATCAAAGTGTATGCGGAATCTACACTTCAATACTCTAGAAGTATATATCAATGAAACAGTACTAGACAAAGAACAATGAACAAAACACAAACTGCTTCAATATTATTGATAATACGAGTACTCTTGATTAGTACTAGGGTTACAAACCTTGAAGCTATACGTTCTTTCTCTAAGATGTATCTCTATCTCTTAAGCATATCTAAAACCTTAACCTAGGATCTCCTTTTATACACCACAAGGAGTCCTTTACAAGATAACCTAACTTTTAGGATCAATAACAATCATAATCATATACAAATCTTCCTAAAATATAAACGATATACATTCCATATTTATCTCATTGCATCCTTATCTCCAAGTCAGCAGCTTTGACCATCAGCAGTATTAATCTTTCTTCTAGCAGTATTAACTAACACTTGGCATAGAAAGTACTAATGTTCTGTTTAGTGGCAAACAGTACTAACTCCATAGTACTGTTAGTTATACCTTGGCAGTATTAACTCTTGATGAAGATTTATTCCCAACAAAATCCATTCACAAACAAAGGATTTCTTTTTAAAACATCTTTCAAAAATCATCAAGTTTGAAAAATTCAAGTGTGTAAGATTGCAAGAAATAACAATCTCTTGAATAAGTTCTTTAGTTAGACATTTATTCGATGGGGAGTTATGAAATTATTAATTTTCAAACATCTTCTCAAGAATGTTCAAAGTGCAAAATTAACTATCTTTCGATGAAGTTCTTTAATTCGATATTTTATTAAGGGGGGGGGGGGGTTATAAAATTTTCAGTCAAATTATCATCAAAAAACAAAAATGTGTTCTTAAAAGCAAAAATAACTTTATTTTGAACAATTTTTTATCAAAAAGAAAGAAATTTCAAAAAGAGATAGATGTTTGAGGGGGAGTTATGAAATTTTTAAGTCAAAACGGGAACTTAACTACAAAATAATTCAAAAAGTTTGATGTGAAAAAGTGGTCTAACTCCAAGGGAGAGTTATGAAATTGTTTTTAGATTACAAAAGTTTACGAAAGTAACTACAAGTGTTAAAAGTGTAAAAGTTGCAAAAAGCTTACTTTTCGGTATGATGCTTATTGATTACGAAAGAAACTTGAGGGTCTGAAATGACAAGTTCAAAAAGATAGCTTTCGTAGGGATCAAAAGAGCTTACGTAAATAACTCGAGGGACTAAAAGTGCCAAAATTAGAAAGTCATTTTCAGAAGTATAAAAGAAACAGTTTTCATACGCAACCTTATCACTTTCATAAAATAATCAAAAAGGTTTTGTATATTCTCTGAGCTTTCGTAACAAAGAAAACACGATCCAAATCGTTTTGTTGGTTATATGTGATAGAAAAACGTACGAAAACGTGATCTATTTCATTATTTGTTGATATTAATTGATTGAAATAGGTTTCTTATAGATCTAGGGTTTCGTAAATATGAAAAGTAATTGAAACATGAAATTAAATGAGGCAAAATGTTGATATATGTCTAGTGATATAATTAGAATAGATTGATCACTGAAAATATCATTTATGGATTAGGATCATGAGGTTTCGTAACGATGATAGGTTTCGTAACTTTGAGAAATTTCTTTTTAACATAAGATTGAGCTTAAATTATTAAAAAGATGATAAAAAAGCTGAAAAACAAGTCAAAACATCCAGTTTATCATTTTTCAAGTGGATAATTATGTTTATGAAAGCAATGACTCAGGTTTCAGTTTCGTATGGACTTATCAAAATGAGTTGGTTTTGTAAATTATATTTTGGGCTTAAAAATTGGTTTCGTAAGTCATAATAGGCTTTTTTACTTAGGTTTCAAAAGAGTTTGTTAATGGGCCAAATTTAAAAAAAATACTCAACTGTGCTTAATTGTTAAACAAAATGGCATCTTACGAAAATAAATTGTAACATTTCACATTTTTAGGTCATTTACGACTTTAATTATTCTATTATTTATTTTTAGGCTTTTACGCATTCGCTTTTAATTTTTACCGTTAAGCTAAATCGCGAAAACTAAAAATGAGCATTTAACGTAAACAGACACCAAACAATTAAATGTTTATGTCAAGTAAGTGTTATAAAGTTATTAGGATGATAATTTATAACTTTACGCTTTTTATTTTTATTGGTTACGTAAAACGTCTACGTAACGCAATAAAACTACACTTTTGCATGCATGGCAAACCATAAACCCACCTACACTTCAACAAATACCCACTAATACCCATAATACCCAAAAACTTCATAAACATTTGTTTAATTCAGCCCCTAGCCAAATTCTACACATATAACACACATACACTTGAAATTAAATCATCTAAATCTCCACTAACTTGAATAAACAATACTAGTTGTTAACCAATGGATCAAAGAAACACTTTTGTCTTCCCTTTGTGTCCTCAAAACCCACGTACAACCACAAGGAAGAAGAGAAACACAAGTTAACTAAATAACATACCAAGCTCATGTAAATAAATCCCTAAGTCTCCACTACCAAGTATAAACAATTATATTTATTACCCCATAGATCATGAACCCTAAAGCAACTCAATTTTGATCTTATGGTCTTGGTTATAACCGGTTAAGGGAGGAAGATCACAAGAGATGCATGGCAAACCATAAACCCACCTACACTTCAACAAATACCCACTAATACCTACAATACTTAAAAACCTCATAAACTATTGTCAAACTCAACCCCTAACCGAATTATATCATACAAACACATATATACACTTCCAAATTAAATCAAACCCTCCACTAACTTGAATAAACAACCATTGTTGTTAACCAATGGATCAAACAACCATCTTTACCCAATTTGTGTCCCCTTGGCTCCTAGAACATGGAAAGACCACAAGAAAAAGAGGAGACCAAGAACAAGCATGCTAAGAGTAGTCAAATCACTCTTCCTACTTCTACATGCCTTAAACAAGTTAAAAATTATAAAAACCTTGCCCTATTTGTCTCCATAACCAGTTACAATGAGCAAAACCCAAAAACCATTTGCTAGTTTGCCTAAGTGATATTCAAACTCAAGCTTTGCTATAAATAGATGCCAAAAGCAAGTAAACTCTCACACTTCATTTGCAAACCAAAAATCAAACACAAACACTCTCTTTGAGCACTCCAACTCACGGCTTACTCTTCGCACATACATATCTTTATAGTTTTTGATTTCCAAGCTAGTACAAGTGTTTAAGGAAGCTTGGTTTGGGTTATACAAGGAAGGTTTCAAATTAGGGTTTTTAAGAAAATTAGGGTTTTCTAAACCTAATTTTCTAATTAGGGTTTTCTTGGTTGGGTTTGATCTTGTTCATCACTCATCCTACACTCATCTAAGGTTACCTAAAACCCTAATCTTTTCAATACTTTCATTTCATGTATTATATAATTGTGTATAGTTAAATCATCACCTAGGTTTTCTTATTAAAGTTTATAAGATAAAATCATATGTATACATACACGAATTTATTTTATGTATGGTTAAGATGATGTTTTAAATATGTTAATATGTTTAAAACAAGGATTTACAAGCAATGGATAGTTTATATGATTATTTGTCAAGTATTGATTATTCATTTAATTATAAAGTTTAGATAAGTAAATAAATATGTTGGACAATTTTCTTGGACAATATGGACCTATTATGATGGACACAATGTAGAGGACTTAAATTATATACCATGGTTGTTAATTTATAAATTAGAAGACTTGTGGTAATTTTATAAAGTTTAAAAGTGTATAAAATAAGTTAATTAACCTTTTAATTGCTACTGTTCATTCGAACTAATTAATACTTTATTTTATATTTTATAAAAATAATACATCTCATGAGGATCTTAAGCATACAAGAAACTTGAAAATCCGATAAATAATGAAGGAGTTATGATTTTTACGAGATTATGCGTATAAAGGTGTTTTTATAAAACTAAGTTTATAAAAACTATATGATTTCAAATCTGAGATATTTATTTTATATTTTTGTCAAGATCATAAGGTATTAAGCTCCCCCCTTTTCTCTTTTTGATTTGCGATTTCAAATTAAATTTTAATTTTGAATTAGGGTTAGGGTTTTGAATATTAAGTAATTTTCTATAGAACCATACGTTTAGATCCTATTTACCCCCCACCCTGAATAAGCTGTTTGGTAGAATTGTTAATCGGGTCAAAATGGATAAAAAGGGGAACCCCCTTTTCGTTTTCAAATTACAGAGCAATACGACACATCCACTAACATGGATACGGCATATTGACTCAATTTTACCCCATTTTAAAAACTTCAATACGACGTATTGATGAGAATAGGATCTTGAGTTTTCAAACCCATACGTCGTATTGACTAACATCTATACGGCGTATTGACCATATTGATCCCTATACGGCGTATCCGTTTGTGAATACGTCGTATCCACCCTTAGAAAAGAATGTTTAAAATTCTATAATCTTTGTGCTATTCTTGTTGATTTTGCAGATATGGCGCCCCTACCACCTCGTGATCAGAGACACCTATGGCTTCGTTATCAGGTTGAGGGATACACTGAGGAGATAGTACACGATTTTGAGCAGAGGCTCAAGACTATATTTGGTAGGCATGTTAACCGAGTACATATACTAGATTTTGAGGGATTGACCTCAGATATATGAGGCAGGATTTGGCCAAGAGGATGAGGATGGTATACACTGTGGATGATGGGCAGGAGGTATTTGTGAGTCACACATGGAGGAGATTATTTGGGAGCCAAGCACCTTTAGTACATGAGTTTATACTCGAGTTCTTCAGCACTTGTAGGATTGGAGACGAGATGGGATTAGATGTGGTTGGCACTCTATGTTTTTAGTTAGGAGGTGCTAGGCGTAGTATGACGTGGAGACAGTTTATCCTAGTCCTGGGTTTGCATACTGCCGAGGAGATGGCAGAGGACGAATTCGGAGCATACTGGTTGGGGAGTGAGAGATTGATCCCCGATAAAGGGGATCTTAGTGATTACTGGGTTTAGATTTCTTCTGGCAGGACTTTTTAAGAGGAGCTCCCTTATATACTTACATCAGAGATCTGGTTCGGAGGCTATGCCACATATTGATCTCTTACAACATTTCTAGGAGGGGGCATGCACCTGAAAAGGTGACTGCCACCGACCTATTTTATATTCGTAGCATAGATCGAGGGGCAGCTAACGTCCCATATATGTTGGCACAATACTTGTTCAGGCACATTGATGGGAGGAAGAGTGATGCCAGGTTATCTGGAGGTTATTTTATTGGACGTCTTGCTCATCACTTTGGTTTAGTGAGTGATGATGGGTTGAGAGGATTATCTGTTGTGGCCCGTGAGTTGCCATTGATTGACATGGGTGAGCTTGTTAAGCTCAACATCTGCATGGATATAGGAGATGACTGGGCTTGGGTAGCCCCGGGACCAGAAAGGGAGCAGGTTGCTACGGCTGGTACCCCTAGAGCCGCTGAGGATGCTCCTGCAGTCGATGAGGGTGTTCATGCTAATCCAGCACCCATACAGGCACCTTAGCAGCCACCACCACCACCTCCTGCCGCTGGTAGGATTATGCCTTAGAGATTGGGGAGACTTGAGGAGGAGGTGCAGGGATTGCGACAGGATGTCAGGACTTTACGGGGACTTGTGGAGAGATCGATGACCGGTCATAGGAGATTCTCCACATGGAAGATTTCATGTATGACACAGCTCATGGAGGCTAGCGGGCAGACATTTCAAGCATTTGATGGGACCTTCCGGGGGAGCTCACCTGCAGCATTCCAGAGACGCACCAGGCAGAGGACTGGCGAGGCCAGCACTTCCACAGCCCCACAGCATCCAGACCCATGATCTCCCTATCCTTATCTTTTGTTTATATCTTTTGTACATTTATTATTCATATCGTGATGTATCTAACTTAAAGCAGGGTCTCATATTGTTGTATGTATATCATGATATAATGTTTTGACTTGTTTGTGCATGATAGAACAAAGACTAGCAGTAAGTTCAGCACCATAGTTCATGAATATGTTACGGAACCAAGCAGG
>BQNB010165924.1:0-14166 GCA_026074375.1 Tanacetum coccineum | reverse complement strand
ACACGCAGAAAAGAAGCAAAAACAGGAGGATGAGGCTTCTGCTTGATACTGTTTTTAGGGCTAAATCTTTTTATCCTATCGTTTTTAGGGCTAAATCTTTTTATCCTATCGTGTTTTCTTGTTCTTTTTGTTTGGTCGGGATGGTTATTATTATTATTCATATATTGGGTCTTCTTTGTCAATTTTGGTAACATGAGATGGGAAATACCTGCTTTGATTACATGTTTTACTGTTTGCGTAATGAAATGGTTGTTTACAAAACAAACAAAATGGTTTGCGTTATATTTTGTCTTTCTTTTTTGCAAATGGGAATATGGATAATTCACTTGGCTTTATCGCTTAATTGTTTTGAAATAGGGGTGTTAAAAAGTCTGATCTGACCTGGGCCTGACGTGTACCCGACTATTCGTGTTAGGTTACTCGGGTCAATAATTTTATGGGAAGTGATACTCACACCAAAAAATGACGTGAACACCACAATATCACATCACTGATGCATATGTTACAACATCATATATGCATAATTGTGGTGTGCAAATCACTTTTTGTGGTGTGAGTATTACTTCCCTAATTTTATTCGGGTTATTCAGGTCGACCCGAATAACCCAAATGTGAAATAAAGTTGGGTATGGGGTTGAATATTTTTGGTTAACTCGGCTTTAGGGTGAATTGTTTGACCTAAGAGTTTTTTTCCTTCTTTTTAATACCAGTTGGTTACCCGCGCATAGCGGCGGTAATAGAAAATTTACTAACTCAACTCTTTACGTAATTTTCTACCCGCTTAGTAATTTCGTTTCACAGCACTTTAAATGTATGTGTTCGTTGTATGTGTTCGTTTGGGTTTCCAGTAGCTTTCCCGCAACACCATATTAACATCATCATTCTCGCATGTAAAGAGACAACACACTCTCCGAAAATATATAGTTTTAACGTATCAAATTTATATTTAATTAATATTAAAGTTGTAAAAAATATAAACAAAAAAATTATAAAATATAACAAAATGTATGTTGAATTAAAGAGCACAAAATTTTAAAAAATATGATGAAATTAGATCATAATAAAATTAAATTGATAAAAAGATATTTCAATTTGAAAATAAAGGTGATTTTTTAATCAAAATGTGACACATGTATTTTTTGATGTGATTACCAAAAATGAGATGGATGGTCTCCTTATCTTAATTTTTAATGGGTCCCACATTATAAATGCTTTATATAGTACTAGTTGGTTACCCGCGCATAGCGGCGGCAATAAAAATTTTACTAACTCAACTCTTTACGTAATTTCCTACCCGCTTAGTAATTTCATTTCACAACACTTTCAATGTATGTGTTCGTTGTATGTGTTCGTTTGAGTTTTCCGTAGCTTTCCCGCAATACCATATTAACATCATCATTCTCGCATGTAAAAAAACAACACTCTCTCCGAAAATATATAGTTTTAACGTATCAAGTTTCGAGGGTATGTTCTCGTTTTTGAAAGGTTCTATAATTTTATGTGTTTACAAAAATATAAACTTTATGTCATGAATAGTTACTTTTTATAAAAATTGTTTTATAAAATTTTTTAATTGTCGTAAACTCGCGAAATTCATAACTCGTTCGTGATTAATTGAAAAATTACGATTCTTATCATTTTGGAATCCTAAAAATATGTATTATTTATTAAAAATATCAAACTAGCTGTTTGATATAAGTTTTATAAAAGTCATTTTATAAACTCCGTATAACTCGTTTTTAACGTAACTTTTTCGTTATTAATCCGTTTAACAAGTTTCTTACCTTTTCGGAATCGTCGTGATTTGTATTATTTTATAAAAACATAAAATCCCCTGTTTGGAATTCGAAAACCTACTGTCCCAAAATGATCTTTTATATAATTTATTTTTATATATGTTTTATATACTTTTCAACCATCACAATTTTACACAAGTCTTTTATAATTATATATATCATATGTTATACATATAATAATGTCCATAAGTTCATATTTGTCCAAGATCATCAAGATCACAAGTTGTTAACTTTACATGAAATCATAAACTTTCTAAATTAACTTTTAATTACAAGTTTTTATATGAACTTTTTATGCTTAAACCGAGATTGTACAAGACTTATATATCATTTATTTTATGATATTACCAACATCATAATATGTGAGAAAGTGTACAAAATCATAATCACAAGTAAAATTATATTTTTCATGTTCAAAAGTATTCCTAATGGTGATTTCACTATATAGCACATTATATACATAAAAACTCATAAAATGAAAGCATAAAGGTTTAAAATAGACCTTATGTGTGTGATGTTGATGTGAATCATGGCTAAACCGTTTATTGTTTAGCCTTAAAACCCAAGCTTGCACTTAAGAAACCCTAGTTTTCTCAAGAAAACCCTAATCTTGCTTTTCTTGATTATTACTTGAAAATAAATAATCAAGGCTTCAAAATACTTTGAGGTATCTTAGATATGTTATAGAAGAGTGTGTAAATGTGGTAGCAAAGTTTGTATGGTTGGGTCTTTTTGGTGATTTATTGCCGAAGCAATATAGAGAGAAAAAAGGGAAGAAAATTTTGATTTTTACCAAGTGTAAAGTGTTATGAATGTGATTTACTCATAGACATACAAGTATATAAGGTAGTCTTGGTCAAGGAAACATGGTATGGTCCTAGGGATGGTCTATGGTCTTGGTCTTAGTCAAAGAGACAAGGCATGGTGTGGTTTAATGAGAAGGCATGGCTAGTATTAATGAGTTATGGTGCACATTGACCAAAATGGAAGATTTTCTTTATATCTTTGCCATAAATTCGGCATAGATATGATATACATGATATATTTTTGTAGTTTTTGAGTATTGGGTATAAATGTGGGTATTTGTTGAAGCGTAGAAAAGTTTTGGTGGTTCCGGGAGTGCCTAAACGCAAATTTATCGCGAAACGTATAGCATTTTAGTATACGATAAAAAATACTAATGAACAAGTTAATAATTATTCTCAAAATAATTATATAACCCTTGCTTGATGTAAACATTTAATTGTTTGATGCCCGTTTACATTGAACGCTAATTTTTAGCTTACGCGATTTAGCTTAACATTTATGATTCAAAGCAAATGCGTACAATACAAAAGGTACATTGTGGATTTATCGACGTCGTCAATGACTTGAAAACACAGGGTGTTATAGACTTCCCCCGTTAGGACGCGCCTTGTCTCAAGGTCACGATGCAGCCTTGACGAGGTGTGGTCTTCGGTGAATAGGTGTGGATGTTTCTTATTGGAATTGATCTTCACGCTCCCACGTGAACTCAGGACCTCTCTTGGAGTTCCATCGAACTTTGACTAATGGAATCCGACTTCGCTTCAACCGTTTAACTTCACGGCCCACTATTTCTACCGGTTCCTCAACAAAATGAAGCTTGTCATCCAGATGAAGTCCATCCAACGGAACGGCTAATGGTTCGTCGGCATGACACTTTTTCAGATTAGATACATGAAATGTATTATGAACTCTGCTCAACTCTTCTGGAAGTTCAAGCTTGTAAGCAACTTCTCCAACTCTTTCTATTACCTTAAAAGGTCCAACATACCTAGGGTTTAACTTCCCCCATTTGCCAAAACGTACAACCCCTTTCCAAGGCGAGACTTTAAGCATAACTTTATCCCTGACTTGGAATTCCATTGGTTTACGCTTCAAGTCAGCGTAACTCTTCTGTCGATCACGAGCAGCTTGCATCCTTTGCTTGATCTGGATGATTTTCTCAGTGGTCTCTTGAATTAGTTCTGGACCAAGTATTTGAGCTTCTCCAACTTCAGTCCAACAAACAGGTGAACGACACTTTCGACCATAAAGTGCTTCGAATGGTGCGGCCTTGATGCTAGCGTGATAGCTATTGTTGTATGAAAACTCGACTAATGGCAAATGGTTAACCCAACCCTTTCCAAAGTCGATTGCACAAGCACGCAGCATATCCTCGAGAGTTTGAATGGTCCTCTCGCTTTGCCCGTCTGTTTGTGGATGGTACGCAGTACTCATATCCAAATTAGTACCCAAAGCGTTCTGAAGTGACCTCCAGAAATTTGATGCGAATCTCGGGTCGCGATCACAAATGATTGAGACAGGTATTCCATGTCTCGTGACCACCTCCTTCAGGTACATTCTTGCAAGTTTATCCAAAGGATCAGTCTCTCTCATTGGTGTGAAGATCGCAGACTTAGTGAGTCGGTCAACGATCACCCAAATTGTGTCATAGCCTTGAGACGTCTTAGGAAGCTTTGTAACAAAATCCATGGTGATGTTGTCCCACTTCCATTCGGGTATTTTGGGTTGTACCAACAATCCTGATGGCCTTTGATGTTCGGCCTTGACCTTAGCACAGGTCAAACACTTGCTAACATAAGTGGCTATGTCGGCTTTCATGTTGGGCCACCAATATAGCTTCTTCATGTCTTGGTACATTTTGTCAGAACCCGGATGAATAGAGTATTTTGATTTGTGGGACTCGTGCATGATCACAGTCCGCAAATCGCCATAACAAGGTAACCAGCTCCTGCCATTGAGGCACAGGGTTCCATCCGCACGTGGTTCCAACTTTTGTTCTCTAATTGCTTCTGGAAATTTAGCATTTTCAATCAACATTCCCCCAACATCTTCTTTCTTGATGTTCTCTGGTCTCCGTGCTTCGGTCTGAGCATTCAAGATTTGTTTGGGAAGGTCCAAACTAATAGTCATAACCAAAGCTCGAACTCTCAACGGTGGTTCTCGTTCTTTCCTGCTCAAAGCATCAGCAACGACATTTGCTTTCCCCGGGTGATAACGAATATCGCCTATCGTAATCACTTAGCAAACTTCTAACCCATCGGCGTTGCCTCATGTTCAACTCTTTTTTGATTCTGAAATGTGTTGCAAACCCTTGTGATCGGTGAAAAACACCGTACACTTGTTCCATATTATTAATGTCTCCAGCTCTTGAGAGCGAACACCACTGCTACGAGTTCCAAATCATGAGTTGTATGTTCTTTCATGGATTTTCTTCTGCGTGATGCATTAGAAATCTACTTTTTCTCTTTGCTATCAACACAGCGCCCAAACGCTTCTTGAGAGTAACAGTATCGATGAAATTGCGCTTCCTTAGGTAAATGCAAGGTATTGGTGCACTGCACAACTTTTGCTTCATCAGTTGAAAAGCTGCTTCTTGTTTATGCTCCCACTCAAACTTGACCTAGTATGCTTAGTCATTGTTTGGCCGTTCTTTGATAAACCCTTCATTGAATCTTCGGTTAATACCCAGAAAGACCTAATAATTGACGAATTCCCGTGGGTGACTTCGGAGATGTCCAATCTTTTTGGATTCAATCTTCGTTATGGATCCACATGAATTCCTTCACTATCGATCACATGACCGAGGAACTGTACTTTAGGAATCCAAAATTCACATTTGGAAAATTTGGCATACAACTCCTCCTTTTTCAACAACTCCAATATTATCTTCAGATGCTATCATTTCTTGTCTTGCTTTGGAATAGATCAAATTTTCGTCAAATAATGACAATTACGAATTTTTCCGATATGGTTTGCATCACTGGTTCATGAGGTCCATAAACACAGCAGGTGCGTTTGTCAAACCAAACGGCATAACTTGAAATTCGTAATGGCCATAACGAGTTCTGAAGGCAGTCTTTGGAATGTCTTCTTCTCGAACCCTCAATTGGTGATAACCTGACCTTAGGTCAATTTTCGAGTAGACACTCGACCCTTGAAGCTGATCAAATAAATCATCAATTCTTGGGAGCGGATAACGGTTCTTCACCGTTAGTTTATTTAATTCCCGGTATCAATGCACAATCGGATGATCCGTCTTTCTTTCTTGACAAACAAGACCGGAGCTCCCATGGTAGAGGAGCTGGGTCTTATTAAGCCTTTGGTCGGAACACTCTTTCAAGTTGCTCAGATATCTCTTTTTCATCTCGGAAGGCGCTAATCGATAAGGTGCCCGTGCTATAGATGCAACACCAGGTACCATAATTCAATTTTGTAATCCACTTGTCGAGTCCTAGAGGAAGACCAAGGAAAGTCCTCAGGAAATACTTCGGGAAAGTCTCGAACTATTGGTACGCCCTTAAGTCGCTTCTTCTCCGACTTGTCCTTAACCTCTTTGCAGTGGACATGTGCCAAAGTTAGGAAATCTTTTTTGCCATGTACTCGTTTATTATTTTATTTTTTTTTTTTTTTTTTTTTTTTTTTTTTTTTTTTTTTTTGCGTTTTCGTGCACGAAATGATATTAAATCGTGGTCGCATCTTCCGGGTTACTCCGTCACCATGTTGATTAAGGTTTATTTCCCCAGTGGAAATGTGGACAATTTCTCGGCAACACAATGACGCTTGGTACTTCGAAAACAATCATACCCGTTTATAGCATCGAACTACCAAGTTCTACGGGTATTAAGTTGATTTTGAATGGGTGATTTAGTAAATTCTCTAACGGTGAGCAAATTCGATAGCGAAATTGTCTTAGGGCGACTAGTAATGTGTCTTGGCTTCTCGGCTTAAGATTTGGTATAAGATGATGCCAACTTTATAGTAAGACGGAGTGAAGGTCTGCTTAGTTGATATGGTTACTAATTCGATTTCCAAAAGTAAACGCGTTCTATGAATACGCACACAAAACATGATATAAGTAGAAAATTGTTTACTTAACAATAGGTTTTTAGGTGGGACTGTACTCTCTGCATGGATGGTACCTTCCCTGAATTATACATAGTTGATCAGGCTATGTATAATTGAGGACTAACGATGCATTGCTCATTTTCGTCAAAATAGCGTTATAATTTCATGATATTTGTGAGAGTAGTTTGTAAGAGTAAATAAGGAACCTAAGTTAATATTGACGAAATTCTTATAATACGATAATTTGAAATCATTCGTACAACTGAAATTTAAGGGAAATACAACGAGAATTCCTAAGGAAATAAAGTTTAAGATAGCTCCAACTTAGGGTTTGCTAGGCAAGGCGAGCCAACTTTCTCTTTTAAGCTTTGATCTCATCTTTAATGTTGTGAGGGTCTTGATCGGTTTCCCCTTCTCTTAAGGTATGCACCACTCCACGTGCTCTAGCACCTCTAGTTTGGTTTTCATGGTTTCAGTTCTTTTGCTCCGGGCAATCACTCCTGCAGTGCCCTTGATTCCCACATTCATAGCAATAGCCTTGATAGTATTAGCCACTCGCTGGGCTACAACCCGCTCAATTTACTCAACACTCATCCTTTGATTAACAGTTGTCATCATTTCTTGAAAATCATAGGGAACAAAATGTATATGAAGTTTCATCTATAGGAAAATCATACCACTCCGTGATCCCAACATATATGTAAGGTGAGACCACGTTATGCAAAGATATAAGATAACGGCAACCATGGGGAAATAAATCTCCTTTACAGTAGCAGGATCATAAACAAAACATAGGTTTAGTACTTAATACATCGTTTACATGAGTAAAAGAGTACAAGCTTTTTATTAACACTACCAACCGAGTATTACTCAAGTTTAGTGGAATATAATACAAAACAAGCTATACTGACAAATCTATTTGTCTATAGGCCAGGGTGCCTCTCAAGATTCTAGATGCTAGACTCTTATGTTATCTTTAAGTGACTCAACATTCTCTGGTGGTGGTGATGATGAAGGTAGTGCAGCAGCAACCTTGGTAATGCCTGCCTTAGCAGATGGTGATCGTGGAGTATGGTGTTAAATAGACATCCATACTATACGGGATTTGGTCTCAAAAGACAAGATGATATGGTGTGGAGAGGTAGGTGGTGTAGAAGCAGACTTCTCAGTCTCAAATGCCTATGTATTCTCAGCTTGAGGGGACAGGATCATCTGTAGGTACAGTAGAAGGGTTGGCCGGAGCTAGGTGCTCCTCCTCCTCCTCGTCCTCCTCATCCTTCTCAACATCATCATCGTTGTCATCATCAGATGACTTATTATCATGTCTCATCCGTTGGCAGGATGGTCAGCAGGAACTCCTCTAGGGTCCTCCTTTTCCTATTCCAGATTGTAGTTTGCAATGTAGCAGTGGTGATAGGGCTGTAGTGTGAGGCATCAAACAGATGAGGTTGATCCTTCATCGGTTCTTAGTGCTCCACTCAAAAGCTCATGTATTCTCTATGAGCTCAGATTAATATAGACAGACGTGTAGGTAACCGTCGATGATGAAAACATAATTGCTTGCAACGAGCAAAACTTAACTTATATAAATATATTATATAAGGCTGGTATGGTAAATACGAGTATGCACTTATGGCATAAATGAATGATGGTAAGGTATCATATTCGATAGCTTAATGTTTAGGTAGCGCTTAGGACCTACGAGCTTATCGTACTACCTTGCCTAAAGAAATATTCCCCTATTTATATAAATAACTCTTATATAAATAATTGTAGAGTTGCGCGAAAGAATGCAAACTCATCTTTGTATATATACAATATACCCTCATAGTAATATACGTACTATAATATAAACACGTATATCAATTATGAATGCATCTAGTCCCACTAATGCAATCAACTAGTGTGTCATGTAAGCATCTAGTAAAACTAACTAATGCAAACAACTAGTGTGTGTCCCATAAAAACCCTTTTTATGAATGCAATGTTTGAAAATGGTTATAGTCCAGCAAAAACATTTTGACCTGGTTCTCTATAACCTTGGCTCTTGATACCAATCTGTAACACCCCCAAATTGGGTCGCAGCGGAATAAGGGTCCGGGGCGTGTTACTTCAAGATCAATAGCACAAGATATATAAGAACGACACAAAAAGTCGTTTAAAATGATAATTGGATTTAAAATTGAATGACTTAATACAATAGCAATATAGCTTCACTTGTTCTTTGTTGAATATTAACAAAAGTTGACATACATTTTCAATATTTGATGCACATAAATACTGTAAGCGTGCCAATCCAAAATGATAACCCAATGCATCCCTGGCATCCCCTGCCTATTGATCTCTGAAACATTGCTTAAAATAAACGTCCAACTAAACTCTTGTTGGTGAAATTAATAGGTTTGATAAATCTTAATATGCAGGACCGCAAGATTTTTTAGTAATAATGCAACACATGCAGATTCACAAAAACTAGATTAAATTTAACTAAGCTTATGACAATGAAGGCTCGGCGATCTTATTGAAATTAAACTATTTATTGCAATTTCTGCCCGATTAGATGTTCAACCCAAAAACATCCTAAATTCGACATGCTATATCGTTCGTTCTCGGTGATAGCAAGTCACCCGAACGGGGAGGGTCCGTTTCGAATAGATTATTAAATAACATTCGCGCTCACATAATGTCATTACCAACTACAAACTTGCAATTTACAGTTCTTGATAAAAGGGGCCTCAAACTTGGGTTATGCTACTTAGGCAACATGTAATCAATACTTGCGTCCAATTTATAAAACAAAGCATGTTTCCACCCCATAATTATAAATCATTGAAATCGTAAAAATGTGGGGCTATGAACTCACCTTGAGTTCAGATAATCCAAATATCGCAGATAAAGCGTCACGTAAAAGATCGAATGCAACCTAAATTATCATAGGTCGTATAAAGTACCGTGTCGGCATATATTATTATAGTTGTTACATCGTTACTAAAATCGTTCGGGCTTATCATAATTTTGAGAGGTCATGAAATGGACGTTCGAGGGTGTTTGGACAAATTTAAAAATCGTAAATCCAACAACTCGTCGATACGCCATCCGAAGAGGCCTCATTATGAAACTCCCTAGTAATATAGTACTTTGATAACCGCATATAATTCTACATAGTTCAATCACCAACTAATGGTTTTGGTAAAATTGCGTTTAATAAGTAAAAACGTTTATAATTACCGTTTTAGTAAAACTAGCATAACTTTTGCGTTTTAAGCCCGATTTTGACGTTTCTTATGCCCATCTTTTCGTATTAGGACGAGTTATCATAATTTGACATTTTCAATATTTTGACCCTCTGGTGAACAGTAACTTTTACTGTTCACATCAGCCGTGGGGGGGGGGGGGGGGGGCTGGGGGGGGGGGGGGGGGGGGGGGGGGGGGGGGGGGGGGGGGGGGGGACTTTTATAAAAATCGTATTTGTTGTCGTAAAACCCGTAAATGTCGTATTTTATTCGTTATAGCTCCGTTTTTAACGATTCTTTCGAGGATGTTCTCGTTTTTGAAAGTTCTATAATTTTATGAGGTTTACAAAAATATAACTTTCTGTCATGAATAGTAACTTTTATAAAAATAGTTTATTAAAAAGTTTTAATTGTTCGTAAACTCGTGATATTTAACTCATTCGTTTTAATTTGAAAAAATTACGATTCTTATCATTTTGGAATCCTAAAAATATGTATTATTTATTAAAAATATCAAACTAGCTGTTTGATATAAGTTTTATAAAAGTCATTTTATAAACTCCGTTTAATTAACGTATAACTCGTTTTTAACGTAACTTTTCGTTATTAATCCGTTTAACAAGTTTTCTTACCCTTTTCTGGGAATCGTGAGTGATTTTGTACTTATTTTATAAAAACATAAAATACCCTGTTTGGAATCGTAAAACCTACTGTCCCAAATGATCTTTTTTTATATTTAATTTATTTTATATTAATATGTTTTATAATACTGTTTCAACATCACAATTTACCACAAGTCTTTCTATATTATATATATCATATGTTTTACATATAATAATTCCAAAAGTTATATTTGTCCAAAATCATCAATGATCACAAGTTGTTTAACTTTACATGAAATCATAAACTTTCTAAATTAACTTTTAATTACAAGTTTTTATATGAACTTTTTATGCTTAAACCGAGATTGTACAAGACTTATATATCATTTATTTTATGATATTACCAACATCATAATATGTGAGAAAGTGTACAAAATCATAATCACAAGAAAAATTATATTTTTCTATGTTCATTAAGTATTTCCTAATGGTGATTTCACTATATAGCACATTATATACATAAAAACTCATAAAATGAAAGCATAAAGGTTTAAAATAGACCTTATGATGTGTGATGATGATGAGAAACAAATGCTAAACCCGTGTTTAGCCTTAAAACCCAAGCTTGCACTTAAGAAACCCTAGTTTTCTCAAGAAAACCCTAATCTTGCTTTTCTTGATTATTACTTGAAAATAAATAATCAAGGCTTCAAAATACTTTGAGGTATCTTAGATATGTTATAGAAGAGTGTGTAAATGTGGTAGCAAAGTTTGTATGGTTGGGTCTTTTTGGTGATTTATTGCCGAAGCAATATAGAGAGAAAAAGGGAAGAAATTTTTTGATTTTTACCAAGTGTAAAGTGTTATGAATGTGTTATCTCATTAGACATACAAGTATATAAGGTAGTCTTGGTCAAGGAAACATGGTATGGTCCTAGGGATGGTCTATGGTCTTGGTCTTAGTCAAAGAGACAAGGCATGGTGTGGTTTAATGAGAAGGCATGGCTAGTATTAATGAGTTATGGTGCACATTGACCAAAATGGAAGATTTTCTTTATATCTTTGCCATAAATTCGGCATAGAATGATACTAGCTTGATATATTTTTTGTAGTTTTTGAGGTATTGGGGTATAAATGTGGGTTATTGTGATGCGGTAGATAAAGTTTTGGTGGTTCAGTGGAGTGCTCTAACACGCCAATTTATCGCGAAACGTATAAACCATTTTAAGTATCCGATAAATAATAATGAACAAAGTCTAATAATTATTCCTCTAAATAATTTATAACCCTTGATTTGATGTAAACATTTAATTGTTTGATGCCCGTTTACATTTACGCGATTTAGCTTAACATTTAAGATTCAAAGCAAATGCGTACAATACAAAAGGTACATTGCGGATTTATCGACGTCGTCAATGACTCTAAAACACAGGGTGTTATATTAAGATGTATACTTTCTAAAAGGAACTTAAATAGTTTAATCTTTTCTCTGTCTCACAAATGTGTGACAAGAAAAACGTGTTTTTTTTTTTCACGAGAACTGAATGTCTTGTTCTAGCTCTTGGACTTTAAAGCTACTTGATGAAAAGTCTAGTCTTGCTTAAAGTTCCAGGACATTAACAACATGTATAGTTTGATCTAAAGGAATATTGTTCCTTCAGGATGTTGGACTTGTTTATTGAAAAGGCTACAATAGATGAGTTCTAATTTATGGCCATATGGAGGGCTATGGTCATATAAAACTATTCTGCTACCATTACTTTATGATAGTCCATAGAGCTCAAAGGATGCAGTTGCTGATGATGCTGGTAAAAAGACTAATGAATAACCGACAAATGAGGGTGAAAGAAATGGTCAAGAGAAGGAAGGAGGAGCTTCAAATAAAAAAGGTGACCAGAATGTGTAAGATTTTAGAGCTAGATTGGATAATTTGCTTATTCAACAGATGGAAGGTTATGCTACCAGCACTAACAGAGTTTCTACTGTTAGTCCATCTGTTAGTGCTGCTGGGCAAAGTTTTAATAATGCTGATGATCTTCTAACTGATTCTGTTATGCCTGATTTGGAGGAAACTGTTGATCTTCTAAATATTGGTATCTTTAGTGGTGCATATGATGATGAAGACGAGGGTGTAGAGGCTGACATTAACAACTTGGAAACAACCATAAATGTTAGTCCTATTCCTACAACCAGAATACACAAGGATCATCCTAAAGACCAGATCATTAGAGATATAAATTCAGCTACTCAAACAAGGAGGATGACCAAGATTTCTGAAGAACATGCTTTGGCCAGTTACATTAATAAGTAGAGAAGAAAAAATCACAAAGATTATCAAAACTACTTATTTGCTTGTTTTCTCTCTCAAAAAGAACCCAAGAAGGCGATTTAAGCTTTGGATGATCCAAGCTAGATAGAAGCAATGCAAGAGGAGCTGCTATGGTTTAGAACAATAGCAAGCCTCACAACAAGACACCTTATGAACTATTACATGGTAGACCACCTAGTATAAGTTTTATGAGACCTTTTGGGTGTCTTGTGACCATTCTTAATACCTTAGATCCGATAGGAAAATTTGATGGGAAGGTTGATAAGGGATTCTTGGTTGGATACTCTATAAATAGCATGGCTTTTAGGGTCTTTAACACTAGAACTAAGAAGGTAGAGGAAAACCTGCACATAACCTTTCTTGAAAACAAACCCAATGTTGCAGGGAGTGGGCCAGATTGGCTCTTTGATATTGATTTACTAACAAACTCTATGAATTATGAGCTAGTTACTGCAGGGAATCAAACTAATAGGAATGCAGGTATCAAGGATAATGTTGATGCAATACCTACTCAACAATATATTCTGCTACCATTACTTTATGATAGTCCATAGAGCTTAGAGGATGCAGTTGCTGATGATGCTGGTAAAAAGACTAATGAAAAACTAGTAAATGAGGGTGAAAGAAATTGTCAAGAGAAGGAAGGAGGAGATTCAAATAAAGAAGGTGACCAGAATGTGCAAGATTTTAGAGTTGAATTGGATAATTTGCTTGTTCAACAGATGGAAAGTTATGCTACCAGCACTAACAGAGTTTCTACTGTTAGTCCATTTGTTAGTGCTGCTGGGCAAAGTTTTAATAATGCTGATGATCTTCTAACTGATTCTCTTATGCCTGATTTGGAGGATATTACTGATCTTCTAAATATTGGTATCTTTAGTGGTGCATATGATGATGAAGATGAGGGTGTAGAGGCTGACCTTAACAACTTGGAAACAACCATAAATGTCAGTCCTATTCCCACAACCAGAATACACAAGGATCATCCTAAAGACCAGATCATTAGAGATATAAATTCAGCTACTCAGACAAAGAGAATGACCAAGATTTTTGAAGAACATGCTTTGGTCAGTTACATTAATAAGCAGAGAATAACATGCTTAGCTAGCCCTATTGAGTTGTATGAGCAGATTTAATCATATAGCATGTAATAAACACATCAAATCATGAAACCAAAGTAGCATAAATAGTTGATTAAATAAAACAACTAAAGGTTTAAACCATCATAGCAAGCAAGTATCCAAAGATAACCAACACATAAGTCTTTTCGAATACATCGGATAATCACCACACAAGTTGTTAAGAACATACTCATAATCAAGTTAAAAACTGTC
>BQNB010165923.1:0-12621 GCA_026074375.1 Tanacetum coccineum | reverse complement strand
ACCAGTAAAATCCTGAATCAAGGACCTTTTTAGCAGTTATGTTGGGTCTATAATGTCCACTGGTGGGTCCGTGGTGACATTGATCTAAAATGGTTCGTGTTTCTGGACCAGATATACAGCGTCTAATCATACCGTTAGAACATACTTTGAAGAGGTAAGGTTCCTCCAAAAAGTAGTGTTTGAGTTCAGAGAAAAATTTGTTCTTTTGTTGGTATATCATACCTTTTGGTATAATATCTCCGACTAAGTAGTTTGCGAAGTCTGCGAACCAAGGTTCATCTTTGGTACTTATTTCCATAAGGGTTTCTCCAAGAAAGTTATCATCGACTTCACTGTCATCGCTTATTTCATCATTTTTAATTCGGGATAAGTGGTCGGCTGTAACATTTTCTATTCTTTTTCTGTCTTTGATTTCTATGTAGAATTCTTGCAAGAGTAAGATCCAATGAATAAGGCGTGGTTTAGCGTCTTGTTTATTAAATAAGTGCCTTAGAACTGAATGATCGGTATGAACAATAGTTTTTGAGAGAATAAGATAGGATCTGAATTTATCAAATGCAAAAACTACAGCCATAAGTTCTTTTTCAGTTACTGTGTATTTTTGTTGAGCATAATTAAGGGTTTTGCTTGCGACGTAGATTGGGTGAAAGTTTTTACCATCTTTTTTACCTAAGATGGCTCATACAGCGAAATCACTTGCATTACACATAAGTTCAAATGGAAGATTCCAGTTTAGGCTTACGATCACAGGAGCACATGTGAGTCTCTCTTTTAATAATTCAAATGCTTTTTGACATTCATCATTGAATTCAAATGGAGTGTCTTTTTCGAGTAGTTTAGTTAGAGGTTGAGCAATTTTCGAGAAGTCTTTAATGAAACGTCGGTAAAAACCGGCTTGTCAGAGAAAGCTTATAATACCCTTAATATTAGTAGGGGTGGAAGTTTTGAGATTACATCGATTTTTGCTTTGTCAACTTCAAGTCCTGCGCTGGACACCTTGTGTCCGAGCACAATTCCTTCTTTGACCATAAAGTGACATTTTTCCCAGTTTAGAACGAGATGAGCATCTTTACAACGTTGGAGCATTTTATCAAGGTTGTTTAGGCATGTGTCGAAAGAGTTTCAAAAGACGGAGAAATCGTCCATGAATACTTCGACGGATTCTTTGATCATATCATGAAAGATTGCCAACATACATCTTTGGAATATGTCAGGAGCATTACATAAACCGAAAGGCATTCGCCTATAAGCGTGTGTGCCGAAAGGGACTGTGAATGTTTTTTTTCTTGAGTCATTAGGATCGAGAAGGAATTTGAAACAATACCCATAAAAACCATTCGGGAGGAAACAGAAGTATTTATTCCTTTGTCTTTCTAGCATTTGATCCATAAAAGGTAAGGGAAAGTGATCTTTTGCGGTTGCTTCATTGAGTTTATGATAGTCGATGCATACTCGCCAACCCGTAATGGTTCTGGTTGGAACAAGTTCTTCATTTTTGTTGGGTGAAAAACTGTAAATACCTACCTTTTCTTTTGGTACACAGTAGATAAGACTAACCCAAGGACTATCGGTAATTGGATAAATTATACCGGTATCCAAGAGTTTCACGATTTCTTTTTTAACAACTTCCTGACTTTGTTGGGTTTAACCTTCTTTGTTTTTAGACAACTGGTTTCTTATCATCCAGAAGTTGTATCTTGTGTTTACAGAATGATGGGCAAATACCAAGAATATCTGTTGTTTTCCAAGTGAAGGCTTGCTTGTGTTTTTTAAGGACGAATATGAGTCTGTTCTTTTTTTCTTTGGATATGCTGAGAGATATATGATAAAACTGGAGAAAGAGCGGTTTCTTCTGTAGAAATACATATTCCAGATTATCAGGAAGGGTTTAAGTTTGAGATCCGTAGGAGGGTTCTTCAATAAGATGTTTGGCTTTTTTATCAGTATGATGTGATTTTTTTCGAATGTGGATCTTCGGTGTCAGATTCAGAATCAGAGTTTTCATCAGCAGTCATTGCCATAAATTCATCAAATTCAGCAAAGATTTCTTCTTTGAGAAGGATTCCTTCGATGGAATGAAGAGTTTTACTATCTTCATCTAGAAGAGCGTCGAAATCTTCTTCTAAGATTTCATCGATGACATCGATACTGAAACTGGTATCATCATTTGAATAGGAGTGTTTCATTTCAGAATCGATATTGAAAATCATTTGTTCCGTTCCAACTCCAAGGTTGAGTTGTTTCTGTTTAACTCGAATTACTGCATCAGCAGTGTGAAGAAAGGGTCGTCCCAAAATGAGGGGAACTTTACTATCTTCTTCCATTTCGAGAATAACGAAATCAGCAGGAAATGTGAATTTACCAACTTCAACGAGCATATTTTCAGCTATTCCAACAGGGTATTGGAATGATCTGTCGGCTAATCTTACGCTCATTTTGGTAGGTTTAAGACTTTCGAGAGATAATTTGGCATATAGCGAATATGGCATAAGGTTAATGCTAGCCCCAAGGTCGGCTAAGGCATTACAGGAGAAAGTTTTGTTGAAATTACATGGAATAAGAAAACTTCCGGGGTCTCCGAGTTTAGGTGGAACTTTGTTTTGGATCATTGCTGAACTTTCGTCGCTTAAGAAAGCGGCAGAGATTTGTTCGATCTTATGTTTGTTGCTTATGAGTTCCTTGAGAAATTTTCCATAATTAGGCATTCCGGCTAAGACATCGATAAGAGGTACATTGATTCGAACTGCACGGATTACGTCGAGAAATTTTCCGTATTGAGCTTCCATTTTCTCTTTCCTTAGACGTTGAGGATACGAAAATTTTGGTTTATATGGTTTGGGTAATGGAGTTTCCTTGATTGGTTTTGGATGGGTTCTTCGTCTTCATCATCGCTATCGAAGTTGATAGGAGTTTCAAAATTAGTTTGTTGATCATTGGGGTTAACTGGTGATTTGTAGGATTTACCACTTCTTGTGAATACGGCATTCACATGCTCATTGCGAGATTGTGGTGGTTGGTAGGCTTTGGAATTGTATCCTTTTGGGTTTGGTTGAGTGTTACTAGGAAGAGATCCAGATGGTCGACCAGATTGCTTGTCAGCAAGTCTGTCGAACTTGGTTTCAAGATTTTGAATTGAAGCTTGATGATTTTTGGCAACGGTTTTGAGTTGAGTTTTGAGATCCATAAATGTTTCTTTGACGAAAGCGTTGGTTGATTGTTGAGATTTCATGAAATTGTTGAATTGTTTTTGAAGATCGTATGGTTTATCATCTGTATTGGATCGATAGTTGTCTCGATTGTAACTACTTCGTTCGTTTGAACGCCAATTATCGCGATTTGAGTCTCGATCGCGGTAATCATTGTAAAAATGAGTCTTACGAAAAGTTTGCATGAATTTAGCTTCCTTTTCACGGGGCATAGGTATATCATCTTCATCAAGATCGGGTTTAGTTTTTTTTAGAATAGGTTTGGAGTTCTTTATACTGAGCATCCATTTTCAGGGTCATGGCGTCCATTCAGGCCATAATTCTGTCAGTATTGGAATTACTGCTACCTTCATTGGTGAAAGCAACGGGTTTCTTAAGAGATGATTTAGTTTTTTGGTTTTTAGCTCAATCGAGCTTGAGTAAGACCTTGTTTCACAAAAAGCCGTATAAGCTTGATTTGGGGTGTGTTATTGAGGAAAATACCACTAGCTGCAGCATTCAAAACTTCTTGGGTTATTTCGCTGAGACCATGAAAAAAGATTTTAATGATATTGCCTTTGGACAAATTGTGACCATGACAGTTTCAAAGCATTTTCTTCATACGAAGCCAAGCATCGGTTAGAGATTCGTTTTCGTGTTGAGAGAAAGCTCGGATTTCTCCGAGGAGTCGGTCGAAAAGAGCTGGGGGAAAGAATAGGCTAATGAAAGCGGTTTGGAGTTCATCCCATGTTTCGATAGTTCCTTCGTTGAGTTCATCCAACCATGTTTTTGCTTCACAGTTAATGGGGATAGGGGAAACATCTTGGCGGACGGGCGCTTCATTTTTGGTCTCTCTGTATTTAATCTTATCGTAGATTCCGTGGATGGAAATGCGTGAATTTAGTGTAGGTGTTGTGAGGATCGGTAAGTGGGTGGGTTACCCCCTCCCACACTTTTTTTGGTTCTACCATCGAATTGATTTCTTTGACGAGGGTCAAGTGGTTTACCTTTGAATAGCAAAATTCGTTAGCAGTTTCAAAGAATAGTGATTGTGTGAAGAGAGTCAGAGCGACTACGAGGTCAGCAACCCACATGGGTTTCCATCATCCATTGGCGAAGATAGAGATTTTCAAGAATAACAAGAAAGTGACGGAAGTGGTTGATGTCGAGAATTGACGGATAGACAATTCTCGGGTTTTAAGGTGGGTTGTTTCTTTGATTGAAAGGAACTCTCCTATTTCGTCGACGAAGTCTTCGATTCAGGGTACGTTCAAGTTCAGGTAATGGTTCAACAAGTTCAGAATTGGAAGCACGTGTATGCATCCAAGGGAGAATTTGGTTAGGGCCAGTTTGCTAAAAAACTGTATGACAATTTTCAAAAAAGAGGGGGAGTTAAAATAATTTTCCAGAGTTGACTACAGAACAGCTTAAAAATCCTCGGCAGCGACGCCAAAAACTTTGATGTGTTTCAAAAGCTTTAAATTTATAAGACTGAAAATACCGGTTATTTATATGGAAACACACGGGTAAAAGTATAACCCACGTATGTAGTATAATCTTTTTAGGTAAGACCGGGTCGTTCCACAGGGATTTAAGTAGTGTTCGAATAATCATAAAGAAAATAGACTTTAACAATTTTGAAAGTAACTTTTGTTTTACCAATGATAATAAAGATGACTACTCGAATAGTTGAGAATAATTTACAAGTGTTGGTAATAATTTGACCTCGAAGATGGGGCATTAATTTATAAAAAGGATTCCTCATCAGAAAACATTTTCACAAACTAACTTTATTAACCCAAGACTTATATTTAATTAACTAGACCAAATGTGTCACTTAAATAGTCCAGTTACTAGTATATCAAAGCTTATTTGTTTATCAATTTACAAAAGTGGATTTCTCGGCACAAACGATAAAGACCATAGACAAATCTTTAAAATCACATAGATCATAACGGGTCTCTCGACCTATACCGCAATGATTATATAATCCAAGTTGATAAGCAAAACTGACAAGATAAGATATAATAGGATTGCAACATAAGCTTGAGATTAAAGAGATTGTGATCATACCAAATGCTTATTCATTATTATAACATCACCGAGTAGTCATGAGAGATTTAGCCTCTCATGGCTAAGGAGTTCATAACAAAAGTAAATTTAACATAGACTTCCATTATTTCAATAGCTAAGTTGATAACCGTCTTTGTTCTTGATCGTTAGATCTTTATTATTCAAAGGGAGTGGTGTTTTGGTGTTTATATGGATGATAGATTGGAGAATGTGTGTGTGTGAGATGATTGTGGGAATGATAGGGATTCTTTGAGAGTGAAAAATTATCCTTTATTTATAGGCTGATTTTGGGTGAAAAGTGTGGCGCACACAAAAGATTGTGCGGCGCACTTTGTAATTAAATGTGATAGTATTAAATGCTGATTGAGGAAGTGTAGCGCACTAGATAATATGTGCAACGTACTTGGGGTGTAAATGCAATTGCATTAAAGTCTTCATTTATTTCTTCTCATCAGATGGAAAGTGCGGCGCACTAAGGAAATTGTGCGGCGTACTTAGTGAGTTAATGCGATCTTGTCTGACTTTGACATGAAGGAAAGTGTGGCGCACAAACGGCAAGTACGGCGTATATTTGTCATTTAGAGCTTGAATGATGATCTTTTCTTAAATGATGAGTTCTTCAACGTGTAAGTGTTTGATTTTGATGTCTTTAATCTCGGGACGTCTTCAAGAAATTTAATCTATTAAGTATCAAAAGTTCACGAGAAATGATAAAATATACACAAATAATGCCATAGAAAACATGTATAATTTGGGCGTTATCATATGCAATCATGGAGAAATAGAAAGTGTGGGAATTGTTTCCTTTTTTGCATTAGTCAATTAGTTTTTTAATCTCCAAGAGGAGGTGGAATTGCCTAACTTGCAAGCCAAGTTTTGGTGGCATTAAAAGGAGGTTTAGGGTGTTTAGTTCTCTCATAACTTGAAAAACTATAACCCTAAAAACTCTCCTCTTCTATCCCTCTTTTGCTTGATCGATCGAACACCCTCAAGGGGTTTCGGTTTTGCTTTTTATTTGACAGGAAGAAACCACAAAGGTTTCAATTGTTGATTTCGTGAAGAACATGGTGGTTTGATTAGTTTTATCCCTAGTAGTACTAGCATACTTAAATGTTTGCTACGAACGTATTGTGTGTGTTGAAGTAATTTTAGATCTTGGGTGGTTTTGCGTGGTAATATCTATTATACACACGCACATATTCAAGAACGGTGTTTCATTAATTGGTAAAAGGTACAGGTCTCTTGATTCTTTGTTCGTTACATATTCCATATGTGTTTATATGTTCCGCTGCGTACTCATGATTATAAATGGTTAATTAGTTGTAAAAACCCAATACAAACATACATCAAAATGAATCTATTTTTTCTTTCGACAACGGACCGTGATATCAAACTCATCACAAATAGCCTGAAGGTTATCCGACATATCATGACGATCATACAAATCATCATCAAAAGGGTCGTAGTCATCATCCCGTTTCGTTTCTCTTCATTTTTCTCATAAGCTATTGGTACCATAACCACTGTCATTACCACATTTTAAACCTAGTGATGCTATAAAATTTGCTTGTTCATCGAACACCTCTTCCACTTCACTGTCACTATCCGTGTTTAACGTAAAAACAACCTTTGGTAACGACTTCCCGTCATCATCCATAAGAAGAAGATTCCCTTCAATCAATTGTCCTTCAAATTTATCAATCTTTTATGCCATACGGGTAGTACTAATACTACTAGAAACAACCACCTTCCTCAGCCGAACTTGAATCCCCTCATTTTACCTAAGTCATCAACATATTCAATCGAATTAAGCGCATCAAAGGGTTTGAGTTACTAACCTCTTGTCTAGACACTTTAACTAGCTTCTTTTGACCACTAGTGCTGACATCATTCTTGTTATAAACATGTTTGTTGATGTGTCATCGTGTAGGTATTATTTTTGTTATCAAGTTTTACTATTTATTTTATGCCAACTATACTTAAAAACAACACTCTAACGAGCAGTGTACCCGGTCAAGATGTAGCTTCGTTGGTAAGTAGGGTGTCGATCACTAAGTGTGGAAGTTAACTCTCAATTCTACTGGTATTTATTTATTTAGTTTTAATACTAATTATTCTAATTAAATCTAATTAAAATTAAACTAACGCAAATGGGGGGGTTTTTAGCTTGAGAGACTGGCACGAGTTTAGTTCTAATTATCTTAAAGTGATAACTAATAACGCACACAAGAGATTAACAAAAGATTGAGAAGTGATCAAATACGAGAAAAACGTATTAGCCAGTTTAATCTAATAATATGCCTTGATTGTCTATTCGTGCAATGATTGTATTAATTCGTTGGTGGTATATCATTCCAAAGTTAGGTTGCTAGTTAATCCTGTCACAATTAACCTAAACCCACATAAAGCTCACACCGTTGATTATAATCTATCTAGGAAGCTATATTGGTGGTTATATTGAATCCTAGCTCATAGAGGCTTTACCAATTTACTGCTTAATGGAAATTCATATACTAGTAGTCAACACCCACTTAACTACCTATAGAAACAGGACGTTATGTGTAATCCTAAGTCACTAGCTTAGTCTACCTATCCACTTAACCATAGATCGAAACAAGGCTTTCTATTGGTGATCATATTATTCTAGTTATATGAATAAGCGTTATACGTTTCCATCCCGGACTCTTAGCCTACGCCCAAACAACACTGAAGTTGCAGCGCATTAAATATGTAGGACTAAACCCAGTTGAATGATAAGAAAAACATATAATTAAGCACATAAACGAGTATGAAGTGATAAACATAATCAACATACAACGAATAAGGAACAATCGATATAAAGGCAAATCAAAACATTATATTATAATAAACATGGCTAATTCCTAAAGGTATTAGCCGATAGTCATTGTAACAATACACGAAATCATAAATGAAGGATTAAACATAATGCTAACCGAACGCGTATAGTGGAGTGTAGAGATTACAAGGGTTTTCCCATTCATCAGACCACTTTTCAGGACCTTCTTGGCTTCATAAATCTTCTGGAAATCGGACTTGGTGGCTGAAAGCATATTGAAACTCGTATTGGTGTTTGGTATTTATAGACTCTGAAAAAGGGGTAGATACGCCGTATTGAATGAGGTCAATACGGCGTATTAACTGCAGATTCTTTGATTGTTGACCACGTCCATTAATTGCATTTATTACAGGATCATTGATTATTTGACTGCATTGAATATAGGATATTTGATTGTTGACCACGTTCATTAATTGTATTAATTGCAGGATTAATGATTGTTGACTGCATTAAATGCAGGATCCTTGACTATTGACCGTGGTTATATGTGAAGCGTAGGCACGGATGAGCCGTATCTTCTTTGCTGGATACGGCGTATTGAGGTAAACCCAGTTGGTACTTCTTTGTTGACCAAAGTATTATATACGGCGTATCGTTGATGCGGATACGGCGTATTCTTCAAAGTCAGGCAATGGTCTTTTAGTTCGTCAAGTCTTGGATACGGCGTATGGGTCTAGAATAATACGATGTATTTTCTGTCAGATCAATAGACTTTTCTCGAACTCTTCATTTATGCTCCAAAATGTGTGCCTTTTAAATAAACTTCACAATGTACTCCATAATTACTGCAAATAATAAATATAAGCAATTAAGTACCAATTCTTGTAATAATTATATAAAATGGGTAATTTATATGAGATAAATGATGATATAAAATAGACGTTATTTGATGTCATCATTTGTAAATTTGTTTAGTTGATTTAAAACCAACATTTGGACCAGCCGAAACACCTCTAGTGGCTTGTTTGGGATTATTCAAGTTCTTCACCACATTCGAGGCGATTTTCTTAGGACACGAATCCATAACGTGTCCAAAAACCTTGAAACTTAAAAATCTGGGAGGTTTCTTTTCATACTCAACACAAATAATGCACATATTGAACCCCTAATTAACAAGTTTTGACATAGCCACCCTGATAGTAACTTTCTACTCCTCATCAGCTCGTAGTTGCCGTACATTCTCTATTCTCTATGCATTTTTAATAATCTTAATATTTATAAAAAGATAAGTAAACAAATAATTGTGTTTTTTTTGGGTAAAGGGTTTCCTCGATAAATGTATTACTCCAAAAAATGATTCAGTACAAAGGATATGGGTGAATCCCACACCTTAGCCTGTTCTATAGGCACAAAACGAACATAACAAGCACAACTACTCCATAGGAGGATACCTACTTTGCTAGATTTTTTACTTGATACCTCATCAAATACAAAAAATTAGACATGCTGCTTCTTACGTACCACAGACCGTGATATCTAAATCATCTACATATTGATCAGGACAGGGCACTACACATATTGTCTTCTACAGAGTCTAGTCATCATCCCTTTTTGTGGTCTCCATTGTTCCTATCTTGCCATGTATTAGTACATATTCCCAGGGATTGTTACCTACTTTATAACTCGTTCAAGCCATTTAATTTGCGGTTTTATCTAACACACTTTCCACTTCACTTTTACTATCTGAATGCGGATAGTTTGTAAACGAAAAATGTTTTACAAACCTACCTAGGGCACGGGACCTAACTTGGGTAGGGTTAGTATAGGCTAGAGTCTAGGGGGGGTTATTATCGTTCTCTCAGGGAAAAGTTTAGGTAGGATCGAATTGTACGTTACTAGGGTCTAAAGATTAAAGGAAGATTATTTTTGTATTTTTGTTTTTTTATAAAGCCAGTAAAAATCTCGAGTTTTGAAGAGGGGTTGATTAAACTACTAACTACTCCTAAATCTAATTGAATTATGTAGAAAAGTAAATGTGTGGAAAACTCGTATGGTTACATAAATGTGCTCACCTAATCATGCACTACTCTCTAGTTGCTCTCTTTAATTCTATTGCCCGTAACCCTCGTTAGTGTAATGTGTAAGTATTCTCCTAATTCAGTAGTGGCTTGGTCAAGTCCGCATTCTACGTAACAACCTAGTCGGGCGTTACCTGTCAGACACACTCTCCCCAATAGTAAATTCACGTGCAATAAATACTTAATTCAGAATCCATCCAAAGGTGATCTAGATATGAAGATCTAATCACAGGTATCCTCTAACCTAACCACGTTTCCCTAGACGTCTTCATTATGATATAAAGATCAAATAGCTAGTTTTCTAGAGCCTAACATGCACACCACTAACAAGAAGCAATATAATAGAGATTACAAACTAGGTTTCATGCAATCATAAGCAAACACTAATTTATTTTAGCCAAGCATGTTAATAGAAAGCGATGGACAAATAATCAAACAACGCATAGACATATTGAATAATTAAATGGGTAAAAGAACTTCACTTTAATTGAACATGGAGTAACAATGAGTACAAAAGGGTTAGAAAATCATAAAATTCGGCTATGGTAGCTGCTACAAAAGTTCTCCCAACTTTCTATACAAAATTTTGAAAAAAATAAGGTTTGTATATTTAGGAATTGGGTCTTGACGGCGTCGCTAGGGCTTTGTGACGCCGTCATCACGTCGAATCTTCCAAGGGTTTCTTTGAGTCGGCTATTGTAACGCCGTCACACATCGTGGTGACGCCGTCGCTGCTTGATCCTGACGGCGTCAAGAATAAATTCTGACCCCGTCTCCACCTACTGAGAAGTCACACTTTTTATCTAAAAATCAACTTTATGGGCACTTTTGGTGAAGGTGTCAGGATGAAAGTCGCAAGCTTGAAAAGTTATGTTTTTGTTCAGTTTCTTCTCCAATCGAGCCCAAGTCACGTGCTTTTCCTCGAAGAGCTTACAAATGCTAAAATAACAAAATAAATCGATTAAGTACAATATTTGGGCATATTTGCATGATTCTTGTGGTTAAATGACATCGAAAAAGTGTATTAAAGAACACCTCATCAAATACCCCTATGCTTGGGATTTGCTTGTCCTCGAGCAAATGAGCTTTTCTACCTAATAAATAGCAAAGTTGGGGGCATTTAACCTGCTAAGTAAAGACAGTTTATGGCATAACCGGATCAACCTTTTAATTAAAGCCACGAAAATTATATACTAGCATATCACATAAGTGTTTGGATTATCTCTTTCACTCAGTGTAATAATGAATTATAATAATATAGAAACGGCAAAATAGACACTAACTACCTATCATATTATATAGATTACCATAGGCTTGATAAAGGATCAAAACCTCCACTACTTTAGCGTAAGCACCTAGGAATTACTATCAAAGAGGTCTTTTTAAAGGGTTGTAATGTTAGGTGCAGGGTAAAGAAAACACGGTTAGGGATAATGGAGGAAATTTACTAGTGGTAAGCTAATTATTCACAAAATCACATGTAAAAGGCGTTGCTAAGCCAAGACTCGACACTTAAGGTTTTAATAATCAATAATAACATATATTTTTTTTAGCTTTTTTTCTATTTTTAATATTTTTATTTTATACACTTTTGCCCTGCCATCTGCATGAAAATAAATAATATACATCACCCAGAGTTTATAATGACAACACTTACACTTGAGTTTTTAATAACTCAATAATAAACTAACTAAATACTCGAATTTAGAAGGATCAACAAACATGGAGTATATTAAACGCGTATGGAGGTAATAATTTGACTTTCTTCCTAATTTTTCTATATAATAGAAACTACCATGATTCTCGGTCGTCCCAAAACTGTATACACTACAAATGACTCGACTTAGCAACCATGTAATCAAGTAAAAAATTAACTAGGGTTAAACAATTATAATAATAATAAGGTACTAAAAAAGAGTACATACAAGAAAGGTTGAGGCGGTGTTGTAGTAGGGTGTAAACACTGTTCTTCATTAATAACTTAAAATCTACTAGAAAATTACGAGAACCGCGAAAAGGTTAGGCTCAAAAGGGTATACTAGGGGTATCTTCACTAAAAATTAGTACGAAGCAAGGGTGTGAGGGTATTATATGACCAATCAGATCATCATTACTATAACAAACATAGGCTAAAAACAAGGGTTATCCTAATGCCTCTTATCACTTAGCAAATCTTAATCACACGAATGCAATCTCACTAGCAGTCTCGGGATGCATCCCTAAAGCAAGTTCTAGAATCTATAAAACTACCGGTACACTCTCATAAGCATTAAAAATAAATGCTTTTATTCTTAAAGATCTAGGGGCGAACCTCACATTTTGGGGTGTGAATTTTTGAGTGAAGGGTTTTTGTGCTAGTCATATAACTCCTATCTATGAGACGCTTCTAATACTATAGTTTCACCGATATATGCCATAATTTTTCTTAATTTGGGTCAAAATTAACGTCCTAAACTATGTATCGGTATATTACACATCTTTTTAAGAA